>MU403158.1:0-175373 GCA_022695765.1 Annulohypoxylon moriforme
TTAAAATATAATATATTTTATTAATTTAATATTAATAAATAAATTTATTAATTTTAAAATTTTATTATTAAAATTATTAATAATAATTATTTAAACATTAATCCTTTTAAATATAATACTTTTTAATTTTAACAATATATACATATTCTTATAAACCAGATATGTATATAACTTATGTTTTAATGTTTTTATGTTTTAATTGAATTAACGGTTTAGCGGTTTCTTTTTATTTCGCGCACCCTAGGATCCGCATAAACTACCTGCCAAGATTCCTATATTCCTTGTACGAAAAAGCAATCTCGGGGGGTGAAGATGCCTGGAAAATCTATATCCAATTTTCCTGCTACCTCCTACATCTCGGAATCGTCCACAATTACAAGCCAAGTGTAATTTATGAGCGTACTATCTATTACAAACTCCAGTTTGAACAAGGGCACTCATACTGAAATATTCTGATTAAGCCGAACGACCTGGAAGACGGTTGATTCCATCTGAATAGGCCCCTTAGAGGGCCTTGGCATTGGAGCCCCACCCCCTATTCAGATTTGTGTAACGTCAAACCTCGTGGAACCTTATAAACCAACTATCTTAAATTAAAATCTTGGTTATTTAGTACCTAGACTTCCTGGGCCAAACTAGATTATGTCCAATTCTTAAAATTGCGGTAGTCCTAATCCTTCCCTTCTTCCCGTGCTAGCTGGGTCGAGATATGGCTTCTCTCCGATGCCTGAAGCCCGTACGCCCGTCCTTATGCCTTTCACAAGATGGGTATCGGGCTTATACCATCAGAATTAGCATGGAAAGACTAGTTCCAATAGGAAGAGGTAGCTGAATATCGATATATGCTGTACGATTATACGAATACTTACAGTAGCAGCGTGAAGGGTACATATATTACTCCAGATGGCACAGGCTCCTCTAGTCCAGTGCATTCGTGCCACGCAGTCGTGGTTACGAGTGATGAGACGCATGACGTAGTCCCGGATCATATAGTCCTCGTAAGAATATACGTCGTTGATGCGACTTACGTGTAAGCCGACACCCGCAAACAATGACTTCCAACCGGTAACTGGGTGCGTGCGTACGACCGGATGTGATGGGGAGAATTCGTAATCAATGTTCAGGGGTGAGCCGCGAGGAGACGTCACTTCGTACCCGCCAGCTTTGCATGCCGACTCGAAAACTGGCTGTGCGCATGTCGCTGTCAAAGTTTCCAGAAACTGTTGAAACGGAGGCGACAGGCGGTCGTATAGCTCATAACCGGATACCCAAAGTGTGTCGCCGCCGGCGGGCGGCGTATCCTGCATTCGTAAGAAGGAAAAGTCAGATGGGCAATTCTCGAAGAGACCTAGAAAAGCGTGTCAGATGCGAGATTGTAGCGCGGGGATGAGGATTTTTGTCGCTGTACTATCGCTATGCCATTCTCGGCCTAGATCTCGAGGTTCGCTGCCTGAGCCAGGTCGATTTTTCATCGTAGCATATAGCTTTTTCGCCGCCTCCGAGTTGATGACGTAGCTATAGTTTTGTTAGAAGCTGCTTGAAACGATAGGGAATTTTTTACCTCTTCTTACATGTTCTTATCGGTGGTCCCATCCGCCATGGGGAGGTTATTCGGGTCATTGTATAGGGGGTGTACGTGTAACCCGTGTTCTGCCGGCCTTCCGGTTAACTTTCCCAACATATAAGTGATATGCTTTTGCTCCTCGATGGAGAGGTCGTCTTGAGGAGCCCTAAAGAAAACGACGCCGCGCTCGCAGATGGTGATGGCGAGGTCTCGCAACTGTTCCTCGGCATTGGGGGCCTGAATCATGTCCTTGAGCTTCGCTGTGGGATACTCTCGGCCTATGATGGGAGTACTATCGACATATTCGAGATGATCGATAGACGACCCCCTCTTCAGGGGTTCCCTGATTAGCTTATTGAGAGGCAAAGAACCCATATCTCATAATAGGCTGAATGGCAACCTATGTCCTTTTACTCTCCGAATGCTACTGAAGATACGACAGGACCATTGAAATTTTCATAGGTGTGCAGATTCGGGTAATCACAAGGGAACCGCGCACTTATAGCAGGATGATAAGGACCGTAGCCCCATGAAATCCAGAAAACCCCCAACTACTCCAATTCGCATCCTCGTCCTGTATGATGCATCTCTGCCGTCTTCGAGTGCGGGGATAGATGAGCGGCTATGTCCCAATTTGGCTATCGGCAATGAGAATCTGGGGAAGTTGGAGTTAGCAAGCGGGGAGCGTCTCTCGATAATATTCCGAAAGATGTTGTCAGATGCGCTTTTTGGACCAGGGGTATATGATAGAAGATTTACCATGCTTGACGGTACCTCTGTCTACAGGGAAGTGGCACTCCTGGTACTCCTCGTGCTCTCTAGTCATCTCGTATGAATTACGCAAGCTTTACTTTATTGATCTATTAGTTAGGAGGAGAGAACGAGAACGAGCACAGCAGAGATGCCAGGTGCCGTAATATCAGCGAATCCTCTGCGACAAGATATACTAAGTCACAAAAAGTGCTTAGCAATATGCTTTGTTGTAACTGTGTCAAGCTTTCAGTATGGTCTCGACTATGCCCTCGTTGGCGGGTTTATGGCCATGCCTGGCTTCCTGAGAGTATTCGGATACTACGACGAGGCGACGGACAAATGGGCCATCGACCCGGCGGTTCAACAACTCATCTCCTCTCTTATGACAATCGGAACGTTCATAGGCTCATTATCAGTTGGACCGTTCAGTTCTAAGCTTGGTAGACGGCATGGTCTATGGGCTGCGTCTATTTTGAATTACATTGCGACGGCAGTCATGATCGGGACGACAAATGTTGGGGTTTTGTATTTCGCGCGATTTGTTCTTGGTACTCTTACATTCATCATATAAACTAATCAGAGTTAGAAACGGCTAACATACTTACAGGGATTTCGGTAGGCTGGTTTCTCACCTTCGCTCAGGTTTATATCAACGAAGTAGCCCCGGCTCACCTCCGAGGTATCGTTTTCGCGGTATATCAAACCCAGATTTGTATCGGATCCATAATAGGAGCGGCGATAGATAATGGAACGCACGAAATGCTAGACAAGGGGGCGTATCAAATACCCCTGGCAGTATTTTTTGTCGCTCCGACTATCCAGACAATCTCCCTTTTCTTTTTTCCAGAAAGTCCACGATGGCTTATGACACATGGAAGGGAGCCTGCCGCCGAGTCAGCGCTTCGTCGACTGCGAAACAAAGATATCCAGGAGTCCGAGTTTCGCGCGGAATTCGAAGAAATCAGGGTTTCGACGGTACAGCAATCAAGTCATCTCAAAGGAAAACATCTATGGATTGAAATGTGGAAGGGCACAAATCGGCGTCGTTCTCTCTTATCAATAGCAGTCATCTGCTTCCATTGCGCAAATGGTAAATCTTTTTTTGTTCTCTTCTTCTCCTTTGCCCTTTCTCTCATGATGAGATTGTAAAGAATTTTCTAGTGTGCTAACCCCTATATAGGCTCCTCTTGGGTAAATATGTTACACTAACCCGCAACTTATATTCCCACCTACTAATTAAGGCATAAAACTTGGAAGTTAAACATATATACAACGTATTTCCTCACTGTTGCAGGAGTAAAGGAGGCCTTTTCTCTTTCCACCATGATAACTTGCATGGGACTCATCGGTGTCCTCGCCAGCATTTTTATCGTCCTGTACGTTGGTCGTCGAGTAATCTTGCTCGTTGGAGTGAGTGCGTGCGGCTTCTGTCAGCTTGCGTTTGCGATAGCTTGGACTGTGGCACCAGGGACCGAAGTTGCAGCTAAATTGGTAGTTTCGTTCAATGCTCTGTTTACTTTCTTTTACGTTGCCTACGGTAAGGATTCCGGACAGATCCATGATTTTACTCAGTGGAGATAGCCCTTCTAACATACTCAGCTCCTTATGCGTGGCTCCTTGGTAGTGAACTTCCCAGTAACCATCTCCGAGCTCATACATATGGTATTGGGACGGCGCTAAATTTCCTGGGAAATTGGTTAGGCGTTTTCACCGCGCCATATTTCATCAACCCGGCCAGTCTGGGATGGAGCGCCAAATATGGGTTAGTGGAAAAAATCCCATTAATAATATTTTGCTAATGATTTAATAGGTACATATGGTTTGTATCTAATATGATAGTTTTCACCTTTACTTGGGCATTTATACCGGAGACGCGAGATCGAACCTTGGAGGAAATCAATGAGATATTTGAAGCTAAAGTTCCGGCGCGGAAGTTTGAGGAGTACGTCTGCGTAGGCACAGAAGCACTAAAAGAGGAAACAATGGGCAAATTTGATACGAGAATAAATCATGTAGAGGAGCGGCCTGATAGATCTGTATAGTCGCTTGCAACGGCTAATTTTACGTTGGTTGGTGGTGGTTATCAAAGCTTTTCAGGGGTACAGTACCTACCTAATGACGTTTTTCAAACCTGCATCGCACCATAAATAGATTTCATTTTAGCCGGCAAACCTTTCACATAATAGTTAGAAGATTGGCACTCCATTCGATAGATGTAATAGTATCTTTGTAGATCCTCTTCAATTCGGAATGATTCCGGTTGTATCGGTCCCGAAATAGCTTGCCCGGATCCGATTTACGGATATACCGTTGGGTACGCGCACTCGCGCCGCCTTCGCCGTGAGAAAGGCGGAGCCCTTCTGCCGCTTATACCTACATCCTACCTACATCCGACAATGCCGGCAGAGCAGCCAAGGGTCGATCTTACGACGCACGACAACTTACACGTCTCATTACGCCAGCCGCCCACCGAATCACATATATCGGGCACCGTTGATACCAGAAAACTCCTCCTGGCTCCAGATATATGGCATAGGAGAAAATATCATGATAGGATGATCGAATGGCTCAGTAGCCTGCCAAGTGTAAAATCCCGACCCATTCATGTAGCTAGGTGGCACAGGTGGCCGCGTCCTGCTGTAGAAAGTATCTCTGTGATCCCAAATCGTACCCAATTTCAATGATATAAGACCTTTATACCCTCCAACATAATTCTACTTGCGTACCTTTTGTTCAAAGGAAAAATCTCAAAGGAACACAGCAGCTTCCATTATCATCATTATCTCCGTCATTTCCAACCCCACAAACTAGCACAATGGCAGCTAAACAATTGATGTCGCCCCCCGATATCCCAGTCAACCTTGTCCGAGCCAAGGCTGGTGAGACATTCATGTTGGGAACCGTTCGTATGTAATCTGTCAATAGATCTACTTTAAAGGCCGTGCTAACAACTGAAGAAATTCGAGTAATGGAAGACGGCAGTAACACTCGTAAGCTCCAAACTATGTTATTCAACATGTAATCCTCGTCTACTTAGCGTTGATATTCTAACCTCAATTATTATCAGATGATCGGCTTGGCGCTGCTGAGTTCATTGTCCCTCCTAACACAGAAGGACCTCCAAAGCACTGGCATGAAATGGTATGATATTCGACCTCTTGAATCTGGTTCACTCTAACAATATCTCTTAGCATGATGAGACATTTCTGGTCATGTCTGGCCGGATGCGTTTCTATATCAAGGACGGTGGCATTGTAGATTGCAGTGAGGGTGACTACGTAACAGTCCCTGTCAGATCAGTCCACACTTGGGGCACCTTAGAAGAAGGATGCAGATTTTTCAACACATTCACACCTGCTTACTATATCAATTACTTCAAGCTACTTAGCCAGATGGCGGAGGCAGGAAAGCCTATGGATAAAGAAATAAACGCAAAAGCCATGACATACTTTGCGACGATTGGAGTGGATTAGGGTAGATCTTGTAACTTGGTTTCAAGCAGTATATTAGGCACATGCTAGTGCGCAAAGAGGTGAATATAAAGGTCAAAGAGAATTGATAACGTGTGCACAATTGTAGTCCTGCAAGTATCCTAGCCCTAAATATCGGACTTCAGTAAACAATAACCTTCAGTAATACTCTTTGAGACTTTTAAAACACCCAGAGCATCATTCATCATAATTCGTTTTAGCTATACTGTTCAATTATCATTAGATATAGACAATACCTTCCCACACATGCAGAAATTCATGTAAATTATAAAGTTGTAGGATTAGAATGCTTAGAAAAAAAATCACCCAAGCTAGTTCCAAATTCTGCCCATACTAAGGATATGTGAAAATATGTCATGAGTAGGGCCTATTACCTAGCTAGTTATATTACCCATTATCTCATACTAGTGATTTCAGTGTATAAAAATAAACAGTAGCTGAGTGCTTAAACTGGAATGTCTCCTTGCATGCGATCCACTCTGTCCAATACACCTGAGACTCCATGCTTCAATGGATGAGGTGTACTGAACACATATCGAGGGTCGACTACATTTGAGTGTTAGGAATCTACCTAGGTACTTCAAGGTTGTGTTATTGAATCATAGATATTTTTCATATTTGATTTTTAGGTAAGATTGTATCAAAAATCAAAGCCCTAGGAAAGACAGCACGCACCTCGGATCCACGTGCAGATGGTGCACCTTAAATTGATAGAAGATGTTACTATATATAAATATACCTTTTGCATAATAAATACCTGAATGGTAAGGGCCTTTAACATGGTCTACTCTCGAGTGGACAAACAGGCTTTTAATGAACCAAAATTTCATTTATCAAGTTATTGTTAGGAAAATAAATTGAGAACCCTTGAGTTGTCTCAATGCCATCAATGTATTATATGGGTAGGTACAGTACTAAGCAACAACCATCATAAGTGATTTCTAGATAGAAAACCCTATTCTAAAAGATCAGTCCGCGAAATTGATCTGATGATTGGTTGTAGGTTCGGGAACAGATCAACCGTCTGAAAGCCTGGCTATTACCCCTGGCATGAAAGCTCAGGTGGGTGTGGTTACATTGAGGGTTTACTAGCGACAAACCTTGGAAGCGACGGGAGGTTAATTAATATATGGCTAATGCGGCCCGGAACCAAAGCCTTTTTTTCCTCCTCCCACGTAAAAAGTGATCGCATTTCGGGGAAATCCCATCCTCGTCCTCGTCGGAAAAGGAGATCTGCTACTATTTAGAGAGCTAGAGACCGAGGGGTTATCGTTAGCCAAGATGGGACAAGAGGGTCAATCTAGTCTAGGCATGGAAATACGGCAAGAAAATGCCATCCTCTCCTTTCCATACTTCTCCGTCAATTGCCAGATCTAGTACATCCGGGATCTTCGCAGCGCCATGATGTCTGACATATTTAGAGTAAAAAATTACTTAGATGCATTGTGGAGCTAAGTGCCATTGCTGAACGTGACGTGCTTACCGGGCAGTCCATATAAGACTGGCGAGAACGCATCTCGAGATGTCGAAGCGTGCGGAGGACCCTTGCTACTCGGAATATTTCGAACTAAATCGCCAATGATGCGATTCACGATCCTTACTGCGGCTTTCGCAACGGCCTCCGCGGCCGCGACGCTTGACTGGACGGCAGCTTATGAGAAGGCCAATGCCTCTCTAGCAAAATTATCCCAGAATGACAAGATTAACATTGTTACTGGGGTGGGCTGGAATAAAGGACCCTGCGTTGGAAATACGCCGCCGGCCAGTTCCATCAATTACCCCCAGCTATGTCTACAAGATGGGCCGTTAGGTATTCGCTTCGCCACGAATGCCAATGCCTTCGTCCCGGGTATTCATGTCGCCTCGACGTTCGATCGTGCTCTTATGAGAGAGCGTGGACAATTCATGGCTGAAGAGACGAAAGGCGCAGGTATTCACGTTCTTCTGGGACCCGTCGCCGGGCCCTTAGGTAAAAATCCTACGGGCGGCCGAAATTGGGAGGGCTTCGGCGCCGATCCGTATCTGCAAGGCGTCGCTATGGCGGAGACGGTCGAGGGTATGCAGAGCGTTGGGGTCCAGGCCAATGCGAAACATTATATTCTTAACGAACAGGAACTCAACCGCGAGACGATGAGCTCGAACTTGGACGACCGTACGATGCACGAGATTTATCTTTGGCCTTTTGCTGATGCCGTACACGCAAATGTAGCTTCCGTCATGTGCTCTTACAACAAGATCAACGGCACTTGGACTTGTGAAAAGTAAGTAATTACCTACCTAGCCGTGGTTCCTGCCTCGTGTCGATTCATTTCGCTAATTCGGTATGCTCATAGTCCGTATGCCCTAGATACCATACTCAAGAAGGAACTGGGTTTCCAGGGCTACGTGATGACGGACTGGAATGCGCAGCACTCCACTGCCCCGGCCGCGGTCGCGGGATTGGATATGACTATGCCTGGCTCGGATTTCAATGGTGGATCTGTTTACTGGGGCTCTAAGCTGACTCAGGCCGTGAGTAGTGGAGAGGTACCGCAGTCGCGTCTCGACGACATGGTCCGCAGAATCCTAGCAGCATGGTATTTGCTCGGTCAGGATAGCGGCTATCCCGCGACCAATCTCAATGCCAATGTCCAAGGGACCCACAAGACCAACATTCGTGCTACGGCAAGAGATGGAATCGTCCTATTGAAGAACGAAGGGAACATTCTTCCTCTCAAAAAGCCTGCGAAGCTTGGATTGGTCGGCTCGGCGGCCGTCGTCAATCCTCAAGGCATGAACTCTTGCGCCGATCAAGGATGTAATTCCGGTGCGCTAGGCATGGGGTGGGGTTCAGGCACCGCACCTTATCCCTATTTCAGCGCTCCCGCCGATGCGATAAAGACACGAGCTCAGGCCGACGGCACCGAAATCAGCTTGTCTGCTTCCGATAGCACCAGCTCCGTCGGTTCCGCGGTCAGTGGCGCTGATGCCGCGATCGTATTTATCACGTCGGACAGCGGCGAAGGGTATATCACGGTGGAGAACAACGCAGGGGATCGCAACAACCTCGATCCGTGGCACAACGGAAATGATCTCGTTAAGGCCGTCGCAGCGGCGAGCGATAACGTGATCGTTGTCGTGCATGCCGTTGGCCCCGTCATCCTCGAGACGGTTCTCGCTCAGCCTAACGTCAAGGCGATTGTTTGGGCTGGTCTTCCCTCTCAGGAGAACGGGAATGCTCTCGTAGATATTCTCTACGGGGATGTCAGTCCTTCGGGGAAATTACCTTACACCATCGCCAAATCAGCCAGTGACTATGGCACAGGCGTTGTTAGAGGTAATGATGACTATAAGGAGGGTCTATTCATCGACTACCGAAGATTCGATCAAGAGGGTATTGAGCCTCGGTACGAGTTTGGATACGGAATATGTGAGTTGTTTCGAATCCTTGGGCTGGTTAGAATAATATTGACTAATCCTCAACCTACAGCGTACACTAACTTTACTTATTCGGACATCTTTGTTGATGGACGACCGACGTCTGGTCCCGCGACGGGGGCGACAATCTCAGGAGGCCCTGCTGATCTTTGGGAGACCGTTCTTACCGTAACCGTAACTATAACCAACACGGGTGAAGTTAAGGGTGCCGAAGTAGCGCAATTGTATGTAGGTTTCCCCGAGTCGGCAGCGACGCCGCCAAAGCAGCTACGAGGATTCGAGAAGTTGGCACTGGAAGCTGGCGCCAAGGACAACGTAGCCTTCGAACTCAAGAGACGAGATATTAGTATCTGGGATACGGCAAAGCAAAGCTGGGTCGTCCCAGCGGGAACTTTCAACATCAGCGTCGGCTCAAGCAGCCGCGATATTCGCCAAACGGGCACTCTCGAAGTACCGTAAAGTGAAAGGATATAACGGACGATGCTGTATATAGGCCCTTTACCCCTTTAATGCAAAATCACTTCTTTAGTATAGGTATACAAAGTTCTCAAACAGCAGTCATAGCCGAAGAGATTTTGGGAGACTCATTCAACTCAAATGCTAGATAGCTAGGAACCTCGAGATATGGAGGTCAGTGCATCCAAGAAAATTCAAGCGAAGGGTCCACAGTTGGACAAAGCCGCCACGGTTTTAGATTCGTCTAACCCAATGTGGTAGCAAACGTATCAATTGCCCATTGGCCCAGTGGTTAAGGCGTCTGACTGTACTTCCAGTATAAAATTAAACAGAAGAATCAGAAGATCCCTGGTTCGACCCCAGGATGGGCAGTATTTTTTTATTCTCGTTTTCGGTACTCTCAAGGTTTGGATAGTAGTATTTTTGTGGTGGGTTGAGGGGTTTGTTTTCTTTTGGGGGTGAGGGGGACCATCCAAACCAGGTTAAGCTTAAGCCTCATATACTCGCTTATCTTGCATATACTAGTACCTACCTAGTAGTTGGAGTGCCCGAGGTACTTGAGAGTTCGGACTGTGTACTTCAGGTATATACTTCCTAAGCAATACCTAGGACAGACAGTCACCATAAGTACAGGTATGTACTTCAAGGGTCATGCAGTACCTAGAACGTAGGTAATTTCCAAAAATCATCTTCGCCTATCCTATCCGTTCAGTTACCAACGGAAAAGGGATGGGACCTCTATCCTATTTTTTTTACAGGACAGCAGGGCTCCAAGTGGATAACGTACGCACTACCCCAACCCGGAAAACAGTCCAAGATGGCTTATAAAGTACCTACTAGATAAGTCGAAGAAAGCATTTCCGGGGAGTTCATAGCGCCAACCTAAGGTGATACTATTAGGTATGTGATGAAGCTTCAGGGTGACTACCTACCTAGACTGACGCTATCGAAGCTAGTGATTCTTGGTTACTAAATAAGTACAAGTGAATAGTTTCGAAGCAATGACGGAAATCTTCAAACAGCGATGAAGCTTCTCTATCGTCCCGCGAACCTAAGCATTGGACCACGTTCTGCATATCATTTCGAAGTCTTTAACCGGCTTACTAGTATCATAATTTATGATGTTTGTTGAATGAGTCGCGTCGAATAGTCCCAACATGAAAATGAGGCCAAGAATAAAGGTCCGAAGATACATCTCTAGCTACTCAACTAGATACATAGTTCGTGCATATCAAAAATACAGTGTGAGAATGTAGGTAAATAATTAGTTACTTGGCTAAGTAATGTAGCACAAGATAGCTCGGGTTCCTCCGTAGATCCCCCGCCATTGACGTCTTTTGGCGTCTTTGGCGTCGATGGACTTCGGACGGACTCAACAAATCTTACGCTGGACAGCGGCCGACGGGAATTCTTGCTATCCATTTCCATCCACGCCTCCGGACTTCGTAGACTCGCCACATGACAATCCCGATGCTTCATAGGACACGTGTGGGCTGCTCTATTTTCTCATCAGCAAGACAGACTTTCTATTCAAGCCCTCGGCGAATTCTTAATTTTCGACAGTATTCAAGCTCGACCACAAACTTTGACGGTTGGCGCGCCATGTCGCAGTCAGAGATCTCGAAGTATCTCCAGCAGACGCACGACCGTGTCTTCGAGCACAACCGTGCTTGGGCGGAGGAGCAGAGGAAGCGAGATCCCGACTTCTTCACCAAGCTATCCGCGGGACAGACCCCCGAATATCTATGGATCGGATGCAGTGACTCGCGCATTCCCGCCGAGCAGATTATTGGTTTGGGACCGGGTGAGGCGTTCATCCACCGTAACATCGCCAACCTGGTCGTCAATACCGACCTCAATGTCATGAGCGTCATCAATTACGCGGTTCGCCACCTACAAGTCAAGCACATCGTGGTGTGCGGGCACTACGGCTGCGGCGGTGTTAAGGCCGCCATGACGCCGAAGGACTTGGGACTGCTCAATCCGTGGCTAAGGAACATTCGAGATGTATATCGCCTACACGAAGCAGAGTTAGATGCGATCAAAGACGAGAACGAACGTTATAACCGTCTGGTAGAGGTTAGCGTTATCGAGCAGTGCCGAAACGTCATTAAGACTGCGGCGGTACAGCAGTCATACGCTAAAAACCAGTTCCCTATAGTCCACGGATGGGTGTTTGGGTTTGAGGATGGGTTGCTCAAGGACTTGAAGGTGGATCACGAGGCCATGCTGCATAGCATTCAGAAGATCTACAATCTCACGGAATGACGAGATCATGTACCCCTTAACAGATGGACGGAATTAATGTATTATTGGAATCGGCTGCGCTATAGTTTAGGCCGCATTGGCCTTGTTCAAAGAGCCTTGTCATCCTAATTGCTGCGCTGATGTAATTATAAGAGTCTATAGGCCCCCACGACGTTCGAGGTGAATCTTCACCTAGTGGCGGTCAGACCCTTCTCTTCTCATACATCCAGCGTCTGTTCCCCATGTGCATTAATATACATCATGCCTTTGATAGATACTCTATGTCCATCATGACGATCGGGCCTGTCTAATTCGATCTGTATATGGAACGTAGGCCTGGTTTTACAGCTTATTACACGCTGACCTGAATATGCATCTGCGTGACTGTTGGCGCGGTTCTACTGCAATAGTGGCTAGACATCTGACTGGTTACTGAAATGGCTCGTAGAAACCGCGTGCTAGCCCCCGAGGGCAACGAGGCTAGGGTTCTACGCGTCTTCCTCAGTCGTCAGGGCCGTGAAGTTTGTGTTGCTCTTTTACGCATCGCGAAGCGCTATTATTTACTCGGTTCCGTCATCGTCGTTGCTATCGGGTTCCCAAAATCCGTGTTCGAAGCTCTTCTTTTGTCTAAAGGCAAAACGTTCCCAGCTAACACCTCTCCTGCCCTTGGTACCATCTGGCTTCGTTTCGTAACGTCGAGGTTCGAAATCCATCACAGCGCGCCAGTTATGGATCATTCGGCGCCAATAGCACGCTTCGGCAGCTGGCGTGAGATTGCGGTCTCGGAACACTCTGGTAGACTCTTGGGCAATTTGCCGTGCTCGATCAGGATCTGCGATGAGGCCGTCCATCTGAGCCTTCAAGTCGGACCAATCACGTCTCACTTTAACGTAATTCTAGAAAGAATAGTCAGCAAAAAAATTTCATTCCTGGCTGGTCTAGCGAAGAGGGGGCATACCTGGTGAGGACCGCTATCCTTCAGGAGAGGCTGATAATGGAATACGTAGTCCAGCTTATGGATGATAGGAACGCTGTTACAATTGTGCAGATATCGTAACCGTCCACTCCAGGAATTGCCCTCGGTGTGAGCGACGTATTTGAAGCGGCAGAAATCTCGCATGTCCAGAATATTGGAACGGTTATGCCAATCTATGGCCTCGATATCGTTCCAGTCGTGTCCCTTCGAGGCGTCCACAAGCGCGGTCCGTAGCTTACGGTTCACGGCCAAACTTCCTCGCCAACACAGCTTATCTTGTTTGTCGTCCCATCCGTTGGGATATTCGGTCTCCAGCTCTTCCACGTCTTCGCGGAACTGCGCGTACGATCCGACGCCGTCGTCGGGATAGCTCCACCCGTCGAAGTCGGGCATAACCCATAACCAGGGATTGTTTTCTTGACGCGCCCAGGCCCATCTAATACGCTTCGGGTTCTTTTCGCCTCTGACCGCGCGGTCCTCGATATCGATAATAAATTCGACGTTCGGGAGCGATCGAGGGTCCGGGACGGCGGTTATGGCACGATACATGTTGGCAAGGGCAGCTAGACCACGGGAGCGATCCGGTTCGCCTTTCTTCTCTTTGATCACGTACAATTCTCCATTTGAAATCATGACGTGAAATTCGCCGTGCTGGAGACCGGTATAGTCATCCTTGGTATCTAATTGAACATCGGATTCTTTGATTCGTTTGTTTTGATCGAGGAGAAAGTCGCGAGCACGGTCGAGTTCTTGAAATAAATCGGGAAATGCGCTCTATTACGGAAATGAGCATCGAATGACTCCTTATTCGCTACTAGATTCCTTTATGTATAAGGCTTACCTTGCATTGGTCATCGGAAAGGCCATAATTGAGACTATCGCGTTTCGAGTCGAATTCCCAAAGTTCGTCTTCGGGCCGTGGGGGCGCCGCGTGAGTTGGCTGTTCCGCGGGCTCTCTATATGATTCTTGGACGGGTCTTTGAAATGGAGACTTTACGTGGCCAAAGAGCGAAAAGGTGGTGACGATAAAGGCGATAGCCAGGAGCAGCCAGCGAGAGCGGCGCAGCAGGAGGGCCATCGAGGACTCGCCTGGCTGCTGACTGCAGGAAAACAAAGACTTGTTGGCATACATTGTCAAAACGAAGGTATTGACGGCTAACCGAGTAGGTAGAAGTTGAGCTCCGCCAGAGCGAGACGGGAAGGGAAATGCGTACCGTCTTGATGGCGGAACAGTGTCTCAAGATACAAACATTACTTACGAGGACGAAGTCAAAGGCGAAGGCGAAGGCGAAGGCGACAGAAAAGGGCTTCCTTCATTTTAATACATAGGATCCCTAGTTTGCCATTGGTTCGGTAGCACCTAATCTTCCTAATCTTGGTGTCGGCATTGCGCTGATTGCTGATTGCGTTAGCGAGGGAATGAATGCGGTGCTGTACCTAAGATACGACATGTGCATAGATAAGTCCGGAAAAGCAAGGAGCGTGGTGAACGGACGCAGCGGCACGCAATCCATCGCATCATTGGGCAGTTATCCAGCAGGGCAGACAGGGGTTCCCTCCCTCCCTAGTGGGAATAGGGGATCCGAAGCTGGGATTCAGCTTGATCTAGGCGTTGATTAGCGCAACAAAGGAATCTTCCCAACAAGAAATCTTCTGCATTTCAAATTCCCACGTGGGCTAATTCAACTATACAATGAGCAAACATGCGAAGATCATTTCTGTATATGTGAATGCTACTAGGTATATCAAGATGTCGACATGTTTGTTATTGTTAAGTCATAGATATGTAGACCGAATTCAGATGAAACATTTTGGTTACTTCATCTAGGCATTCTGTCCTACTGGTCAATCCTTTGATGGAGTCATTATTTTTTCTACTCTTTATTAGAGCTACGACACACTACCTCACATAGTACCTAGTACTAATGCTAGGTAGTAAATCCTCCGATAGCAACTACAATACCAATTACCTAAGAATCCGCAAAGCGCCTAGCGAAATTGCCCATGGAAATGGCTATCTATTTTTACTCCAAGCTGATCTCATGTTATACCTCGCAGCTGACGCTGTTGGATAGGTAGGTAGCTACTACGTAGCTACCTAGGTACGATCGACATTTGAATATTCCATGCGCGTCATCAAAGCTCAGAGCTCAAATTTTAAAATGGAAAGATCAAGCTCTGATAATTCAGGCTATTTTTTTACGCGGCAATGTGGCGAGAAAGCCTTCAATTTTTATACTATAATATCACTTTATATCCCCTGCACCTTCGGCATATGACAGTCAGATTCATACTTATTCAAGGCCAATGCGCAAAGCTCAATAACAAAATGAGTGTTTTCATACTTTTCATACCTAGGGGGCTTGTGTGGTCGACGTCAATGACACTCTGATAAACGTACAGATACGAAGCTGCACGACATGGTAGATGATGCCGTCAGCAATATATTTCCGCCTACCTAGGTAGGTAGTAAGGATTTATATCAACGTAGGTATCAGGTATCAAGTACCCAACCAACCAAATTTTAACGGCTCAACCCAGTGCTATGGCAAAGGGCGAGCTTTCCACGGCATGGTAACCACTTTCTCTCCTAATAATTGAGCCTAGACCGGCCTATTGGCGCTGGGCGTTCTTCACCGCGCGAAACATAACCTTCCAGCTATAACAGGTAAGTTGAAACTATTGGGTGGCGTCCTGCAGTTGCTATCTCCAAGCACAGCTAAGCTAGCCGCGCTCACTTAACTGTAACCCACCTCCATATATGTTAATTCTCCAGATCCAGTACCTAGCTGACATTGCTAAATGCTTTAAGTTTTCATATGATGAGTAAAAAGAAGCAAAAGGAAAGATTATTTCTTACATGGCGTCTCTCTCAGCTCTGTGCTTGATATCTCTTCGACTTTCATATTTGTCTTCCGTGTATTGATTATGCTCTGCATTCGAGAATATAGAAAATCAGCGGTCCTTATACCAATCAAACAACCGAGTACTTCGAGCTGGGCCTAAGTCTAAATCAAGTCGAGTTCAAGTATCGTCCGCTTTCTTTTGCATCAGTCATGCGTCTCTCGTACGTCGTCCTATCCGCGGTCGCATCCCTCGTTGTTGCGCAAACTCGATCGTCAAAGCGCGGCCTGGTTTTTGTCCCAAATGTGAAGAGCCCGCAAGATAACAAGGTATGGGTTCAGTCAGGCTCCGATCTGACTTGGTACTACAACTACGACTCGATACCATCGTCCGCCTTTGGGGACGTATCACAGGACGATTTTGAATTCGTTCCGATGCTATGGGGCGCTATTAAGGACACCTCATTTCTCGACTCGGTTCAGAGTCAGATTGATTCCGGTCGCCATATCACACACGTGCTAGGATTCAACGAGCCGGATTCTCAATATGACGGTGGTAGCAACATCCAGCCCTCGGTAGCGGCAGACGTGTGGGTAAAGAACATCGCTCCCCTCGCAGACAGAGGAGTCAAGCTAGGGCTACCGGCCTGTACGGGGGGCTGGGGAGGAATACCGTGGTTGCAGCAGTTTCTCGGAAATTGTTCCGAGTTGATCAGCACCGACGACGAGAAGAAGAATTGCACGTACGATTTCGTGGCGATCCATTGGTATGGGAACTTCGAGGGTTTAGCGAGTCATATGGGCTCTTACGCCGCCGCATTTCCGAACCTCACCCAATGGATTACTGAGTACAACTTCAACGATCAGGATCTCGCGACAACTCAGAGCTTTTACAACACATCTTCCGAATATTTTGATCGGATGGATTCTGTCGGGCGCTACAGCTTATTCGGCTCTTTTCGGTCCGGCGACAGCAATGTAGGTCCCAATGCTGTTATGCTGAATGATGACGGGGAGCTTACGGACATCGGCTCGTGGTACTTGGGGGTTACCGCTGCAGGTGTCGATCCTCAGTCGGCATCAAAGAGAGGGCACGCACCTGTGGTAAGCGCCATTATATTTTCGATAATTTTGGGAGCATCTCTCGCGATTTAGTCCGAGGATTTAAAGAAAATATAAGACGTCGGGCTTCTCAATATAGTATTACCTATCTCTTCATACCTACTTTAATAGAAAGCGAATTTAGGAAAAATAGGTCTAGGACTCGTCTTTAGTAAGGTGTCACAGAATTCATCACTTACATTTAAGGGACCTACCCCGGACTTCCAGAGAGTTGATGTCCAGTGGGACTAGAATAGTTTCGTTCAGATGTAAGGGTACACAGGCAAGAAATATTATCAGTGGTTAGCAGAAAGGGCAGAAAGTACCAGGTACAGAAAAAGGGACTCCACTAACGCATCTGCCGATGACCGAAGTGACCGAACCAAGCCTCGGCAAAATACTAGGTAATTACATATATGTACCTACTAAACAATACATACATACCTCGATTCCATCTTCTCGGAAGGCGTATTCCATTCTTTATCAACCATAGACAATGCCAGTGAAAAACTAGGAAGTATTTGTGGCTTGGTAATGATTTAAGTCTTAAAGAGAGCGGTATCCTTATTTTATCCCTCTCCAATCTCATCCCGACGTCCCGACATTTTGACACTGTCTTAACCGCTTTTCTATTCTCACATTCCGTCAAGATGGCTACCGACAGAGTAAATTCGATCCTGAAGCACCTATCACCGGGTTCCCCTCTAGCTACTATGTAAGCGATTTCCGGTCTTTGTTTTCATCTATTGTGCTTCCATTCAAGAATTGGGGTTATCCCGAGACTCGATTGAAGACGTTGTATCCCACAGGGTATCCCAAACAGTAGAATCCAATCGATATAACTTGCTGGGTGCTGAAGGTATGAAGCTAGAAACGTTAACACCCACTTTATAGCACGTCGAAGAATCCAGACGATGTAGTCATTACGCTCGCGGTGCGAACGCCTCTCTGCAAGGGTAAGAAGGGCGGGTTCAAAGATACCACCGTCGAGTACCTCATGTACGCTATCCTCAAAGCTGCGCGCGAACGCTTAGGATTCTCTCCGGACCTTGTTGAAGACATTTGCATGGGAAATGTAGGCTCAATTCCCACCCCCGTACCTATTCTTGCATTCGTAGAAGAGACAGACCTTTAATCTTTCCTTTCTGTATAGGTGTCAGATGGCAAAGCAGCCTACAAAGCACGTGCCGCAGCTCTCGCCGCGGGGTTCCCCAACACTACGGGCGCTTCGTCCGTAAACCGGTTTTGCTCCTCCGGTCTCAAGGCTACCGCCGACATCGCCCATCAAATTGCCTCGGGTTCGATTGAGATAGGCATCGCTGCCGGCACCGAATCCATGACCGCCGGGGGCGATGCCCTCGAGCAGCCCTTTGACAAAGAGGTGACCAAGCACAGCCAGGAAGCCGACGACTGCATGATGGCTATGGGTTGGACGAGTGAGAACGTGGCGAGGGATTTCGGGATTTCGCGCCAGGTTGTCGATGAATTTGCGGCCGAGAGCTTTAGACGAGCCGAGGAAGCACAGAAAGCCGGTCTTTTCGATGATGAGATCGTCCCTATCACCACCAGGATAAAGGGGCCCGACGGCGAGTTCAAGACCGTAACTCTAACTAAGGACGAGGGTATTCGACCGGGGACGACAGCTGCCGGCTTGGGGAAAATCCGCTCAGCATTTGCGCAATGGGGCCCTATCACCACTGGAGGAAACGCCAGCCAAGTTACCGATGGTGCTGCCGCCGTCGTGCTCATGAAGCGCTCCAAGGCCGCTGAACTCGGCCTGCCTATTGTAGCCAAGTACGTCGGCTCAACCGTCGCCGGTCTTGCTCCCAGGATTATGGGTATCGGGCCCACTGTAGCGATCCCCAAGCTGCTCAAGCAGCACAACATTACCTTGGATGATGTCGACGTGGTTGAGATCAACGAAGCGTTCGGAACTATGGCAGTCTACTGTAGAGATTTCCTGAAGTTAAACTGGTCCAAGATGAACCCTCGAGGTGGCGCCATTGCCCTCGGCCATCCTCTCGGCGCCACTGGCACTCGGCAAATCGTCACTGGTCTAAGCGAACTTAGGCGGACAAAGAAGAAGATTTTATTGACTAGTATGTGCATTGGAACGGGAATGGGTATGGCTGGTCTGTTTGTAAATGAGCAATAATAATACTCACATCCGAAGAATAACCCAGGTTGGGTGATAAAATGAAGCTCTTTTCTGTTCATTCGATTCCATTCTACTACCTGTGATCAAGTTTTATAGCACCCCTTACGCTATTTTCCCCGCAATAACTTCTATATTTATGCCACATAGCCCAAATTGAGATACCGCTTGGAACCAAACCGTCCCCAAGTCCGCGTCCCCAATTGTTACGATAGAAGCTCATTTGATCAGGTAAACCATCTATGTAATGCATGGGGTATCATATTTATTTCTACAAATGTACATATTAGAACAATATCAGTGCCATTACATCCATCCATCCAAGCGGGAATCCGTCTTCCGCATGGCTACCCTTCGTCATCTGATCATAAAAGCACGGCAAAAGCCCAATTGACATCGGCCTCATGGGACTTTTTCAAGCTGCCTTTGAGCCAACATGTGTGTTGGGTTCCCGTATCCCCTTGGATATAACCCCAGCCGCAGCCTGTGCAACCGTTAGTCCCCGCACAGTTCTTCATACAGTCCAGCATGCTCTCAGTGGGCACTTGGCGCAGATCGGTGGCCTCATCGCCACTATAGTCTATACCGCAAATTCGTAAGAACTGCTTATTAGATCCGGGAACCTGGTACGTGGTACCGTTAGCAGCTGGACAATCTATTTTCCCCTCGGAATTGCTCGTCGTCGAGGAAGTGGCCGAAGTCTTAGTTGTTGACGAGCCGGATTGGGTCGTCGGGGTTCCGGTTGCTGCCGATGTGCTTGCACCTAACGTCGTAGTCGTAGATGATGAACTAGGAAATGTCAGCAAGCTCAGATGATCATAAATACGGGTAGTCTATCAAGAGACTACCTAGTCAAAATAACACGAACCTTGACACAGCGCCAACCTGAGCCTGAGCCTGGGTGGAGTTTTGAGACGCCCTTTTAGCCACCCCCACACCCACGCCAACTCCAATTGCGACAACCAACAAGAGCGTTATCAAAGCTATCAGCCACCAGAATTGAGTCCTCCGCAGCCCAAATATTCTCTTTTCGCTCGGGGATGCCTGCCCACCTAGCGGAGGCAGAAGCCTCTCCCCTCCGATGCCACCTCCGATGGCGCGCACCTCCCTAGATGGCCGTGGACTGGCAGGTGGTGTCGCGTCGCCTAACCATGTCGATGGTAGACGTTGGTGCTTTTCGGAGCCGGTGGTAGGCGCAAAATACGCCCGCGACGCGTTTTTCAACTCGTTGAAGTCGCGATTGGCGAAGAAGTCAAAGCCACGGAATTCGAACGTCGACGACCTATTCGCATTTCTATTCACCGGGCCTGCCGTTATGCTAGTAGTTACACCTGCATGGGGGGTTTCTCCTGGCACGGCTCCAGGACCTGCTATCGTTCGAAGAGGTTGCTGTGTTGGTTTCGGGCGACCTAAGACGGTGGTCTCCGGCCTATCGGACTCCATCGGGGTTGTTGAACGTCGTGTTTAATCATTGCCGAGAGGCAGACATTATATTAATACGTAGGCAGGTAACTTAGTAAGGGGCGGGCCGAATTGAAGGTAATTGAAACGATCGGACGGCGGCAAATAGGCCACATCAATAGTGATACCAAGAAATGGGTGGTGAGTAAGAGGGAGGGACAATGGGGGGATGATGTAGGATTTTGAAGATTTAATTTCGTTTCTGTACGAGCCCGGGTTGATATCAGGGATTCCAGGGGAGCCTCCAACGCTCCAACGGTAGGTCAAATAATTACCTAGTAGCTGCGCCGCTTTGATACAATCCTGTGTTGTTTAAGAGGAACAAGCCAACCCAACTTTTGATACCTCTACAAGATATAATTAGTATATTCTGTATTTCAAGCTTTTCATTCCTCCCTTTTCAAGGTTTTATGTAGTCCATGACCATTCCATCCGCTCCCGAAACAATTGTTTACATCAAGAGTCCAATGGAAAGGGGCAGACCTGCAGGTACATGATATTAAGCTACAATATCTTGGTAAACAGTAAACTAACTGCTGTTGGTTCTGCACATCCTGGTCTATCTTGACCCAAAACTAACTACATGCGGGGAAACAGGACGGAGCTAGTATGGCTCTGGAGATATAGACCGAGAATTTCTCGCTCACGGACTCTAGAGTATCATCGCCTGTTCGTTTTCTTTTCCATGACCGAGATAAGAAGTGTTATCCATGCGTCGCTAACTTTTGTGAGGTGTGCTTGTCTAAGACTATAAGGGTATTGCTATGAAGAACATTGGAGTCGCTAATAATTTGACGATACTCCAGCTGGTCGAAAACTTAAGCGTTAGTACATGACATTGAAAACTATTTCGGTTGAACGACATAAGCCATGTATATCCTAGTAAGCGAAAGTACCTAGGTAAGTAGATATGTAGTTAAGAACCTCTTGTTGCTCTATAAAAGTACTGTATCATGAATATAGGATCCAACGTTGCAGGTGCTTGGTTTAATTTTGTGGAATTATAGGTCGCTCACAATACCTCCTAGGTATAAATACATGAAATTAGATATCATGATATTCATCTCCTTTAATGCTATATTCCTTTTTATGGAAATAAATATTTATCTAGTAGGTATCTATGGATACTCAGGTACGACATCGGAACAGTAGGAATATTTGTTCCACCTTCTCTATCTATATAAAATCTAATTGGACAGATTGCGAATGCCTTGTACCCGCTTTTGTACATCGTGCAGATGTTTGATGCAAGTAAAATGCAAGATGCAATTGGAGAAAGTGCCATCTTAAGCTACGTGTTAGCTAGTAGGTAACTACCTACACAGGATAATTACATAGATCTCAACTCCAGCACTTCGTCATTTGTGGTTTTCATCCTTTTATTCGATACCTGTCTGTAATTTATAGATTGAGGAGATTTACACTCATCTTGTTGAGAATTACCTACCCGTACTTTATGATAAGACGTCTATCTAGAGATTTTAACCTCGCTTTTATCCCGCCAGATCGATCAACCAAACATAAAACCGTTCACACCAGCCGCTAAAATGGTAAGAAGCCTCTCCTTTATTCCAACCTAGAAAATATCTTAGTCTAACTGTCAACTTCCATCAGAATACACAATTCAACTCGGCGCTCAAGCAGTCTACTTCCATAAAACGAGACCTTACCAGCATCACTTCATCCACTGATGGCGCGCCTCCTACGCCCGCGGCGCTAGGCTCCCTCTCTGCCTCGCTGACGGCATTTTCGCGAACGCTAGACGAATACAACGCACTAGCAAAACAGGAGTTGAATCCAGCCAAGCAGGAGAAGGCCTACGAACGGATTAAGAACTTCCGGTCCGAGCTGTCGTCGTTCCGAACGCAGTTAGACGAGCTGAAATCGCACCGTGAGGATGCGCTACATTCGCAAAACAGGTCCGAACTCCTTGGTCGAAGACCTTTCGCTACCGCAACGCCCGAGAATCCCTACGCGAACACGCCGCCACAGACTTCTCCGTCGATTCCCCCGAACCGATACGGCAGTGGGGGAAGTCAACTCAGCATGGGAAGCAACGATTATACTCGAGAATCCCACGCGTTGCGGGAACAGACTTTCTTCGCCAATACCAATACCGCGCTAGACGAGTATATCGCACGGGGGCAGGCCGTGCTCGGGGACCTGGGCTCGCAGCGGGAGATGCTGAAGAACACGCAGAAGAGGCTATACAGCGTCGCCAATACGCTCGGCGTCAGCGGAGACACCATACGCATGGTCGAGAGGAGGGCCAAACAAGACAAGTGGATTTTCTGGGGTGGAGTGGTGATATTTTTCGCCTTTTGCTGGCTGTGTCTGCATTTTCTCCGGTAGGAGATGGATGGTCGAATTCCGTGACGTGCGAGAGGTTGGATTTCAGGAAGTCATATCACTTTTAGCGAGGCGTTCAGGTGTCTTGTTAATCAAATACTTGATTTATCACTTTCGGCAAATGGGCCCCGCCTCCTACTCCGGCGAAGATTCCCATTTACCGCAGGTCTAATACAAAATTACTCTACCAAAAACTTCTAGCGTCAAGTCGATACTACGACCCGCTTAACTCCTTTCCGTTGCCTGCTTTAATGCAATAGTGAAAAGCACATCCTTCGTGGTCTCGATTTCGACGATCTTGGTCTCTGGTAATACGTGGTTACTCGTACTCATCTGGCCTCCGAATTCGGTTGGCCAATTCTCGACGTCCCACTCGAGACCTTTGGTCGTGATGACGCTCGGCTCCTTGACCGGGATAATGCCGACGTACTTGGCAAACGGGTCGCCACTCATGCGGACGAAACTGTTAACGGCGGCATCAGGCTCGCGCACGTGAATGTGGTGCTTGCCAGCCTTGAGGAGGAAGGATAAGCTCTCGCCGGAGAGCAGAAACATCTTGCCATCAGCATAAGTCGGCGATGTCTGAAAGAGATACAAGTGGTGTATTTGGCTCAACCCCTGATCAACCCGCCCTCCCAGACCACCCATACAGACGATGTCTTTGCCAGGGAAATCTTTATGAACTAACCTGACGGCTTTGGTAAAATCGGTTGAGTATTGATCTGGGTCATGTATGATGATACAATTAGCTGGCTTGGTAGTGAAGAATGTCCTAGCCTCGTCGGATAGAGAATCTAGGTCTCCGATTATTGTACTGAGATTTGCCTTGATGTGTGTCAGTGTGTTCAACCTTGCTTAGGTGGGGTGCTTGGCCGAGAATAACAAATGTCCCGTCATCAAACTCACATAATCACCAGCAGAAGATGGACAGTGGCCTCCTTTTAATAAAGATTTTCGATTCAGGTCATAAACATGGTTGGCGCCACCATCGGCAGCAACGCATGTTTTTGCTATGGAAGAAGTCAGTATCCCCGGACCCGCCTCCCGGATTGGTGTTGCTGAGGAGTATACCTATGCTCCAAATGTCCTTAAATAAGTCTTCGTCTATGATTGGTTGGTTCAGAATGACCAAGGCAAAGTCGTACCCAGGATAATTCAAGAATTGTCTAATAGGATACCATTCGGTAATTATTCCGTTTGTCGATTCCATGACGATATGTATGGGATGAGAAGAGAAGTTTTGCTTTTGAATACGTGTAAATTGGTAGATACAAACATATATGGTGTGTAACTTGAGTGAGGAATATGAGCTTTATCTCAAGGAAGCATATTGACACTGGAATATGCCGCCGTATTAAAGTGGGTATTCCATAAAAAGAAGAAGTTTCAAACAAGAAAGTGGGATTTAGATCTTTCCAAGATCCCGAGTGAAGCTCAAAATGTCTTACCTAACCTTAGTCTAAGCTACGCCGGGAAGGTCCGTTGATAGGTAATATTGTGATACCAAATAACGTCACCTAAGGCTGAGTGCACCGACCATCTTGTGTGGATCTACCTGGATCGAGGTACATTGAATTAGGTACTTTCTTAGTATGATTTCCTGGTCGGTGTACTTGCATTTGCGGTACTTCATTCAAGTACTATGTAATCTGTGTAACACTACCCCAAATTCGTAGCGCAAAAGGTTATCGGTCATTGTTCAATAACATTCCGCCTCCAGATCCGAAAACCGATACCTTGGAAATTTTTGGACAATTTCTAAATTGCTTACAAAACATTTTCATTTTCATCTTTTCTTCACATATACTCTGCAATTATCGCACGCACACTTTTCCTCTTCTGATAAACCTCATTCGCAGACTCGCGTACATTCTTTTAGCTTTCGACATTGTTCTCTAATTCTTTTCAATCTCGCTCGCTCGCGGGAAGTACGTCGACACCATGTATAGATCTGCTTTGCGGTCATCACCGCGGGTCGCAAATGCTTTCAGACATCCCATCCTCTCAACTAGCGGACGACGTTTTGCCTCGACGACACCTTCGGCCGACAAGAAGCGAAGTTGGAAGAGTGCGGCTTTAAGATGGAGTTTAGCTGCTGGTGCGGTATATTGGTACAGCACAAGTGCTGTCTTTGCAGAAGAACCACTTCGTACGGAACCAGTTGCCCTTGATCGTGCATACAAGCCTCGGTGGCTAACGAGTATTTACGACCTACAGCTAAAACGATACCGCCGCCTCCCCAATTCTCGGATGAAGATCTCCCTACCGTAGAGGCCGTAGTCGCTCAAAAGCGTAGGGAGGCCGAAGCACGATTGCGAAAATCCCCGTCTACCCCCGAACCAGCAACAGCGACTCTTGCCTCGGAAACTTCGCCCGAGGCGCCTGTCAAAGATGTCGAGGCACAAGCACACGCCCCTCCCCCGGAAGGGAGCCCCGAAGCGTTAGAGGAGGAGGCCGATCAGCAAGGCGCATTCAATCCCGAGACGGGCGAGATTAATTGGGATTGCCCATGCTTAGGTGGCATGGCGCATGGCCCTTGCGGCGAGGAGTTCAAGGCGGCGTTTAGCTGTTTTGTCTATTCTAAGGAGGAACCGAAAGGGATGGATTGCATTGACAAATTTCAGTATGTCATTGGAAACCTCGGTGCTAACCCACCCACATATCATTTTAAGCTAATGCGTACCAGACACATGCAAGATTGCTTCCGACTTCACCCCGAGGTTTACGGAGACGAACTGGATGAGGAAGAAGCTTCCACGGAGGGTGCCCCCGAAGCTGGAGTAGAGACGTCGGTAGCTAAGACAACCACCCCGGAAGACAGCGGTGCCACACCAAAACCAGAAAGGACGACGACTGTCTCTAGGGAAGATAATGCGACGGATGCAGATGTCGGGGCTGTGGCGAAGGAAACAGAAAAGCAGAATATTCCTCCGGCGCAGCCTTAGACGACTAGGTAGGTAGACATCGAGTATTTTGCACGCGATCATCCGGGCCTCGCTTAATAAGGAAAATCCCCAGATCCGTGCAGATGTGCGCCAGACTATTCATTTGCGTTGTCACAGCGCAAAATCCTTGTATAAGTGTACTAGATGTATATTATAATGCGCATAAGACATGGCAAAATAGACACTAACCAGCTCTTTACGATATCTCTAACCTGCCTTACCAATTACAGTAAAGCCGCAAATTGTAGCACGGTGAAATCTGCTGTTCGACCACTTAGCTGATTCGCCGTGTCATCAGTGGTTCGGCAGCTGAATGTCAAGCGTACCTTCAATCAGGGGATCTCGGCCTTTTAGTCGTAGCATTCTTTCCCTTGCTGACGTATAGTCAAGGGGAGTTGAGGGAGTCTAGGGCTTGGCCTGGGGTAAAGGGGCGATATAATAGGTGTCGACCGTTGGTTCTACCCCACAGTCTCTCCAGCATGGGATTAGATGCCTGCAAGTACATACGATGGTCCTTGCCCAGCTGCTAACCTCCAATTCCACCTCCAATCCGTAACCCCCAGAACCCCCAGAAACCCCTAGCACAAGGTGACAATGTGAGTAGCGGTCATAATTAAATTCCTGTCCACGCTACGACTCTCGTGGCAGACCTGCCTGCTATATCCTGCTGTCTCAGATCCGTCTACGTCGTTCCTCTTCGCAGCGCATCATAAGTTGGACATGACAACGTTACCTGTAGAGGAAGGCCGCCGGACTACAAAACCTGTCAGACCTGCTGCTACCGCTACTAGTACTACCGCCACTTCCGGATCACATGCAATTCTGGCCAGAGAAAGCGATAAAGGCACCATAGGTCCACCACGCGCGAAACGGGTGCAGGTTGCCCGTGCTTGCCAGCGGTGCAGGAGGCTCCAGAAAGCATGTAGCGACTCGAGACCGTGTCAACGTTGCACGAGAGCCGGCCTTTCCGATGAGTGCAGCGGCTTCGCGGTTCAACCCCGTGCAACGTCTCTAAATCCATCTTCCCAAATACTGAAGTCTGCCGAGACCCCGGTCCGGGTCTACGGAGCTGCGAATTCTTTGGATACTACTCCGCGTCCGCTGTTTATCAACCTAGAATTGCCTACGAGCCCCCAATCGTTCACGAGTTTTTCGAGAGAATCATTCGAGAGGAAAGCCGGCCTGCTACCTCCTCAGGTCGTCGACTATTGTTCCGGACGCTTCTTTGAGCGTCTCGCCCCGACCATCCCAATCCTGACACCGGAATATGTCGCGAATCTTAGGACACGAGCTCCTTCCGAGAGCGAAGCCTATTGCGTTTTGCTCGGGCTATGCACTATGGTAACGCTGCAAGTCGAAGACCCTCGGGATAAATATTTCGGACCATTCGTCACGGCCGAGAATAATGCGGCATACGGCTGGCTATTGCTCGAGGAAGCCCTAGCAGCGCATCGCCATCTGGCACGTAGATCGAACCCGTGTCTCGACTCCGTCTTGCTCGTATTCTTCATATATGCCTGCCACGCGAGCCTATTTCATCATTCCCAAGCCTTTTTCTTCCTTCGCGAAGCAGCGACACTTTTTATCCTCGTAAAGCCCGACACGATGGATAGTCTCTCAAGGTCGCTAGCAGAACGGTTATTCTGGGTATTATTGGTTTCCGAGAGGTCTCATGCGATTCGCTATCGGCGTCCCATCACACTCCAGGTCACGACTAATGGCTTTGGGCTATCGTTAGCCGGCGATGACGATCGTTCGCTTTGCGGGTTCCGTTGTCTAGCTGCCCTTTTCCGAGGGTTGGATACGAGTTTTATCGCCTTGCTTAACCAAGAAACGGTGTCCCGCACGCTGGCCCACGATTCTCTCGACGACGTCGAAATATCCATCAACACGGCACTAAATCACTCGTGCCCGTCCGATCTCCTCCCGACGCAAAAGGCCAACCTCAGGGTAACGCAGCTTTGGCTCCGCATCGTCCTCTGGCAGCTGCGTTTACGTCTGGGACATCTCTCGGAGCAGAGCACGCAGAGTAGCCGTACCTATCACTACCCTCTTGACGTGGCGAAAGATCTGACGCTGTCAACCCGTGATTTGCCGATACACAGCATTCAGGTACACGGGGCGGGCATAACAGAAAAATTATTCGACATATCCTGTGCTGTCGTGAACGTGCTCGCTCGGGTACCCGTAAGGGTGACCAAGGCGGCAGCTGAAGATGATCTGAAATACGTGAGACGCTTAATCTTACAATTACCAGGTGGTGCGACGGTCTACGATGCACTATTGGTCAAGCATATTCAGCAGACGTTGCCAACTATGGCTGCGGGACTAGAAGTGTAATGTGGATATCTTAATCATTTTACAATAATAAATAATTTCAACACTTTGGGGTTTGCCTCCGCTTACTGGGCCGCAAGACTTGATACTACCAAAATACCCAATTCTTTATAAAAATATATAAGGATTTCTAAGTTAATTCTAGTATGTAACCGGTATATGTGCTGTAGATCATAAAATTTACACAAGTTATTTTACCTCTTTCTCTAAATCTTGCTCGGATACCTTCTTTTTCAGATCGTCGCCCAGATGGTGCGAGAAAGGGTCGATCTTTGTCTCGGCAAAGTTGCGCGCCGGGACCTTATGTTCGAAGAGTAGATCTAACTCGGCATACGTTCTTCCTATAGACGAGAAGAAAATAAATTAGCCCCGGCGATGTAGACGCGCTGTCATGGAATCACTAGGGATATAGGAAGAGGAGAAAACGTACCTTTAGGTTCAGGTAACCGAAAGAATACCCAAACAGCGGACAGCAAGCATGTTCCAGCCCAAAAATAGGCAGTCTTTGCACCCCAATTCCACGCCGTCGACGAGAGCTGGTAGTTAGTCATGACATTCACGAAAATGTTACTTGCGTTATAGCCGGCGCGCGCGAGGACGATTGTCTTAGCCTTGAGCCGTGTCGAAGACAACTCCGAGATCAGCGAGTACGTGACCGGGCCGACTGTAAAGTCGTATACGAACGTGAAAACGATGAGCATCGCGCCGATTGCCCATACGGAACCGTTGGAACTGGAAAATGATAGAGAACCGACGATGATCAGGATGAGAAGCTGGCAACAAATCCCACCGAAATGGATGGTTCGTCGGCCGACGCGGGACATGAGGAACCAGGAGCCGGCTGTGCCCACCATTCCTAATGCGTATTGCGCCATGGAGAGCGAAAAGGAATTGGATGCATCCATTCCGGCTTGGGTTCTGCAACGGGTTAGCACGGATATAGGTGCACTCCGTTTAATTCTACACAATCTTACAGGAAATATGCAAAATAGCCCATGAGATTCTGGCCACCGAGCGTTTGCACCAGCCAGATGCCCACGACGATCTCTGTCCGCCTCAGGTCAATGCCTTTGAAACAATCACGATAGGTAAGGCCGTCCTTCATCCGCTTCTCTAGCTCGTTGGTATGCTCGATCATGGCGATAGTCTCGTCCGCGTTAAAACTCGGGTCATTTCGTGATGTCAATCTCAAAAGGGATGCTTTGGCGGCCTCGCGATTTCCATGCCGGACATGCCACCATGGCGACCTATACGATCGAATCATTAAACCACGAGCTTCAAAAAGGTTCTCTAGGATTTACTCACTCGGGGGCGAAAAATAACCCGGCAAGAATGGGTACTGGCCAAACCCACTGCACTCCGAACGGAATCTTGTACGCCCAATCGTCAGATCGGCCCACTGACCCTTTGTTCACCGCGGCTGCGAAGAACTGGCCGATAACCCAGCACATATTGATGAAAGTGGTTAAGTACGGCCTAAGGACGACGGGGGCAACTTCAGAGGCGTAGGCCGGAGTAACTGATTGGAATGCACCCCAAGGAATGCCTAGACGCCATCAGATTTGAATGGAGGCAATGATTAGCACCTTGCTAACTCTACTTACCGCATAGCACTTCTCCAACGACAAGGACTTGTATGTTGGGTGCGAAGAACAGGACGAAGACGAACATGATCATCAGTATCAGGGATGCGATAGTGGTCATCTTGTAACCGTACCGGTCCGAAACCCAGCCAGCGAATATAAGGCCGAAGATCTCGCCGGCGCGTGCGCCGTTGGACAACCCCGATTGCCACGCTGCTGAAACGGCCCATTTATCTTTGGCTGCGCTGTAGGTACCGAATTTCTTGTTGAACACTGGCGAGGCATAGAGGCTGCCCAGTAGCGCAAGATCGTAACCTTCCATAATGAGCGTGGAAGATAGCAAGACCGACCACGAGATCGCCTTCGGGTACAGTTTGATGGCTTTCAGAAGCGTCATCTGCTGTTCGGCGTCTGCGGCATGCTTGGCATCCGATATAAGGGTCTCATCGTGAGCCACATCTACGCCGTCGACGGGTTTATGACCCCTTTCGGAATCGTACACATCTCGTTTCTCGGATTCCATTTCGTCGTTCTTCTGCTGCGAGATGATACCTCAGAGTTGAAAGAACGTCAAAGAGCTAGGCAATTCCGAGTGCTGGTATGAGTAGCTTGTCCAACCTGACCAGCTAGAAATAGCATGAACGAGGACATGATAGCAACTATTTATCCTTTTTCTTGCCGCTAAGAGCTTGATCTTAAAAATCTATCTGGGCATGTTAAACGAGAGAGAAAGAAAAAAGGCCCGTCTAGCTCGACCACGGTCTAGCTCCGCGTGGGGAAGCCAACCACGTTCATTCCATGCGGGGTGCAGCTAGGCGAGAGTGGGCGAACCGGGGATGACCTGAAGTTATCGTTCCATTATCACGTCTTATAAGTGCTAAGCTATGCCTGTGGGAGGATACGGTCGCCCAACGGCTACAAATTTCCATAAACGATATAGCTCATATTCTAGCAGCGGTCAGAAATGTTCTATCAATACTGGATATAGACTACTCACTTTTCTAAAAAAGATACTATGAGAAACCGTTAGAACTTTAGTGAAACATCAAGTCAGGGAATTTGAATGAATCGGTCGGAGTTCTCGTATTTTAATTGGATACATAGCCAAGGAAACTAGGAGAGATGGCGGAAGACGGCGGAGTTTGTCGGAGTATGGCGGAGTCGAGTAGGACTGTCGGAGTCGACACGGACCTCTATGTTCTCTTGGCAAATAACTCCATGTTATCGTTAGGGTGTCATCATTCTACATGGAAGATACTACGTAGGATCACACGCGGTGCCATGCGACTAACTTAGACGTGGACCCGATCTCGAGAGAACTTGACCCGATGATGTGGATTTCGAATCAAACACGAAACTGGGTCTTCGATCATGCCCAGGAGAGCCCCATGGCCGACCACAGTCGTATAGAAGACGTCTCGGGCCAATGACTGGCCGAATCTACTTCTTCCTCCCATCTTATCAAGACTCAATTCGTCCTGGTAGGCTAGTAATTGCACATACACACAAAAATAAGCACCATGAATGGACTTTACCGCGAGAATGGTTGGTTCGGCAAGGAGCCGTGGTGGAAAGATGCTACTTTCTACCAAGTTTATCCAGCAAGTTTCAAAGATTCCGATGGGGACGGCTGGGGGGATATCCCGGGCCTTATCTCCAAGATCGACTATCTTCATAAGCTCGGCGTCGATGTAGTGTGGTTATCGCCGGTTTTCGAAAGCCCACAAGCCGATATGGGCTACGACGTGTCGGATTACCAGAAGATCTACGCGCCGTATGGAACTGTCGGCGACGTCGACGCACTCATAGAGGCATGCCATTCCAGAGGCATGAAATTAATTCTAGACCTTGTGGTGAACCATACTTCCGTCGAGCACGAGTGGTTCAAGGAATCCCGTTCGTCAAAGACCAATCCGAAGAGGGATTGGTACATCTGGAAACCGGCGCGGTACGATGCGCAGGGCCAACGCATGCCGCCAACAAACTGGCGAGGATATTTTGCGAGCTCTACCTGGACCTGGGACGAGAACACCGAGGAGTATTACCTGCATCTTTATGCGCCCGAGCAACCGGACCTTAATTGGGAATCGAAAGCATGCCGGGAAGCGATCTATGAGAACACGATGCGATTTTGGCTCGAGCGTGGCGCAGATGGATTTAGGATCGATACCGTCAATAAATACAGCAAACGCACCGAATATATTGATGCGCCGGTTACAGATTCAAATTCGTCGTGTCAACCAGCGCCAGAGATGTGGTGCAATGGGCCGCGGATCCACGAGTTCATTCACGAGATGCGAACTGAAGCGCTCGAACCATACGGAGCTGTCTCCGTCGGCGAGCTTTCAAACACGCCACATCCCAGCCAGGTCTTGCCGTACGTGTCAGCAGCAGCGAAGGAACTCGATATGGTCTTTGAATTCTCCATGATTCGTTTGGGAACCGGTGGCATGTTCGGTCCGAAATACATATATGTGCCATTCACCCTGCCACAAATGAAAGAAATCGTAGCAAAGTGGCAGACTTTTATCGAAGGCACGGATGGGTGGACAACCGTGTTCTGTGAAAACCACGATAACGGGCGAGCGGTAAGCCGGTTCGGCGATTGCTCAACGCCCGAGCTCTGGCGAGCGAGCGCGAAAACCATCGCACTCTGGCAAGCCACGTTGACGGGCACGCTCTTCCTTTATCAAGGCCAGGAAATCGGAATGACGAACATGCCAGCTGCGTGGGATATCGACGAATACAAGGATGTAGAGAGCTTAAATTTCTACGGCGAGGCACTAGCCTCAGGAGACGACAAGACGGTCGCGGACACGATGCACGGTTTACGCATCCTAGCCCGTGATCACTCTCGAATTCCTTTCCAATGGGACGACTCTCCTAATGCTGGGTTTGCGGACGAAGGTGTCAAGACGTGGATGCGGGTCCATGACGCCTATCCAGAAATCAATGCCGCGAAGCAAATGGCGGACCCAGACTCAATCTTGAATTTTTATAGAAAGATCCTGCAACTGCGGAAGAAATATAAGGATTTGTTCGTCTTTGGGACATTTCGATTGTTGAAAGCCGAGGACAAGGCGATCTTCGCATACGTAAAGGAGAGTTCCCTTGGAATTCAGGATACGCAGCCGCGGACAAACGGCTATACCTCCCACGGAATTGTAGGAAAGAAAAGAGCTGCATTAGTAGTGCTAAACTTTTCCAGTGACGAGCAGGACTGCGTAGACGTTAGGGGGGTGCTAGGTTGTGGTGTAGGAGATATCGCAAGGCTATTAGTCAGTACACGAAATGAACTTGATGGTGAGGGATGGAAGCTTGGCAATAACACTATACTACCAGCTCTAAAGCCATGGGAAGGACGTGTTTATGTTAATTTTAACTAGATCTACCATTACGCGCACAAGTATAAGCGTCTAGAGTTATATTCTAAATGAGGAGAAACAATTGAGAATGAGAGAAGAAAAAGCAAAAAGAATGTTATGAAAATTTATGAGTATTATGTAATGCAAGTATTATGTAGCATGCCTCGCTTAGGTAGATATCTACCCATTTACAAGATATGCATGTAGAGGAGTATGCATACATGCAAGTTCAATGAGATATGTTCCAAAAGGGGAATTAAATTGCGTGCATATGCATCTAAATAGAGCCCCTCTATTTCCTTGGTTTTAATAGATATAGTGGATATATGCGCGTAGATGGAGCCGTGAATCAATACGTCATTTGACCGTACGCAACCAAGGGACGGGGTTGGCAGCTACAACTCGTCACGATCATTCGTTCATATAGCGACTTCTTAGATAGAAACCCACTATCGCATCGTCTTTTTTTTCTTTGACGTTTTCACCACCCACATCCGCCTGATTCAGACCACTTACCATAAATTTCTTTTCCCCTAGACCGGGAAGGATATTTTATGATTTGTTCATCTTCAACATTGTCTACGCATACCTGATATACATTCCTACCTACCTACACAACACAAATCAAGAGTATGTCTAATTCTATCAACCATTCTAGAAGCTCAAACCGAACGAATGAAGATAAACCCAAATATACCTGATTAGATAGCTAACAGAGAAAAACAGTGTCGTACGCTGCCGCAGCTGCGTCTGGACCCAAGCAAACGCCTGAAGAGGTAAGTAACTCCACCCCAAGATCGCTACCCAAACCACATACTCTTCACCTCGCACTCCTCCATTTGCTCCTGGTAATTTGTTCTAAATTAAAATTGTGAAAACCTTCTAACACTTGTTTTGTCATAGGCTGCTGCTCCTCAACCTCCCGAGGTTGTCTCTTCCGAAACAGCGAGTACCGCATCCCTCGTTGACGTCGATACACCCTCGGTCCGCACAGTACCATCAGATTTCATGGAGCAGGATGTCAAGACCGAAACACAAGCTACCCGTCAGGAACTAGAAGACGCAGCAGAGCGCGCTCGCGCCGAGGCCCATCTTGCCAAGAAGAAGGGTTCCGGAAGAGTGCGCAAAGCAGACAGTGTTCTCACTCAGTGGTTCAGTGATCTGAGCGACAATGCTACCACTGCCTTAGTCGTCTCTAACCTAACTGCTGTTATCGGGCTCAGCGCATACTTGGGTTACAAGGCCTGGGGTTTATACGAACGTGGACGCTTAGGTTGGAAACCCATTGGTCTTGGTGTCGGTATCCTAGGCGGCGTCGGTCTCATAGAAGGAGTCCTAGGAGGGTAAGAACTTCCTATAAATATGTCCTAGACCATTTTATTTTCCCAAGGACTAACAATCTGCAGTTACCTCTACAAGGGAAAGAAAAAGCAGTCGTAGATGACTTCTTACCACGATGTCGTTTGTTCTGATCGATAATCTTCACGCGTTACGAGGTTAAGGGGTGGCGATTACTGGCAACACAAGGTTCTCTGCTCATAGTTTCTTCAGCCGAGTTGTTTTTAATACAACTTTCATTGTATGAACCGTTCATGTTTTATAGTTCTCATGCGACCCTCCTGCACAATACATCGAGCATGCCTGATTAACCTTGGTGCTTCACCCGTTCCTGGGACTATGCAACTGCGAGATTAGTATGGACCCCCGTAGACACTCGCCAACCCAACCCATTTAGTGATAAGATATTGAATGTATATAGCCTATTCCATGCTAAGTCAGTTGTTTTGAAATTTCATTGGATTTCAAAGTTTACTTCTTAAGTTCTTCCCTTTATTCTCAGGCTTCGTCCATTCTCATACCTAAGATTAGCAGTAGTAAGGGGCTTTAATAAGGCAGTTCCAGAACTTTAAGAGTTTCTCAAACATCTTATATCATATGGACTCAAATGTAATGACTGTTTATAATTCTCGCAGGGGTTATTGATGTCGGTCGACAAAGAAATCATTGAAATTGATTTGATGTTATATGATATACACCTGCAGCTTATTAGAGATATAATTCAATTTATAATACTAATTCATAATAATGGGAATATTCTACTGAGGTAATTATTGAAAAGGACAAGGTCGAAATATTAACTTGACAGTAAAATAAGAAGAATAACAAAATTCATAAAACATAATATAGACTTATATACGTTCCAAGGTTAATGGTTTTAAAAATAGCATATTATGTTCACATTATAAGTTTCCTATATCCATGTTGCAGACAAATCTTGTCCTAGTTTTCCACGAGTTATGTCAGGTCTCAGGCCTTAGGCTAGCTCGCAGCTAGGGATCGGGGTTCGGCCCACGTGGTGGCCGTTGGAGCCCTTGGGGGCCGTTGGCGGCCAGTATGTATACCGTGTTCCGTAGACGAGAAGGTTTAGAGCTCCTCGTGCAACAACGTCGTTGTTTTCTCGTCCCTTAGTTCCGCCTTGTGACAAGGTAAAAGGTCAGTAAGGACATAGAAAGTATTTCCTTAACTGGCAATCGCTTGCAGACAGGGATTTCTGGGCATAATACTGCTTACCTGAGCCGAAGGTAGTCCCAACCTGTCAGAATTTAGTTCCTATAGTATAGGATGTTGTCCGTGATTTGATATATACAATGTAATACGTCCCAAATCCCGTTTGCAAACAATTTCTGGTCGGGGGTACGACTTGATCTGATTACCTCATGGTTGATTCGTTGTTAAACGAGGTGGACGGATGAAGGATTGTACAAGACCATGTACCTTGGAAAGTATGGGGTAGATACTAATCGTCATAACTTTGTTACTTCGACGGCTGAGGCGGCGTAGTTTATATGAAGTTGTAATAGGAAGCTCATTGACTCTCGGTTATCTATCTGGAGTTAGCTAGTTACTTACGTACCTACATACATACCTAGGCGGTGACATGAATATGCGTGGTTGTTAGAATGTAACTCGCATTACTTTACCTAATCCAGCCTCGTTAAGTAAGGATCTCTAACCTGAGCAACTGCCAAGTATCTGGGAGAGAAATCCCCGAGAAAATTGTAGCCGGTACCGGTTCGGCCGGATCCCTCGTGCTTATATCCGACACAACGTTAACAGCCAAGAGTTAAAAATTAATGTTTGGCCACCCCGAAGCCCGTACGAAGTTGAAGTGCCAACCCACTTAGCCCCGTAGTGTGGGTTGCAAAAATCGGGAATTGTGCCGGCTATTTAATAGTTTTCTGTGCTGTGGTCAATGCGGTGTCGGGGATAAGGGAAGAGGGCAGGAGGGTTCTCCGAAAAAAGGGGTAAGGGGTACAAAATATTAGTAGGTAGCATAACCCGTATGTATGTAGGTATGTACAGCAGATCCATAGATACTGCGTACATCATCAACACTAATACGACGACATCCACCTACAACCTCGGTATTATGCACTGAATTATAAGCAGGGACAGTGCGCCGTCGATCCCGCCACGTTTCTTCAGTTGAAATACGCAAGATGTCAACCTCTCGATGTCGGGAATAAACCGCGCATATAGCTGGCTGAAATCAATTCGACCAATAGGTACCTTACGGTTTACGGCTACTGAAAACCCTACCATAGGATGATACATACGACAAAATAGCTTCATGACATGCAGGGCGGGTTTAAACATTTAGGGTCACATTGCGGTTTTAGCGGGGGGGAGATGGGTCAAATCTTGTGGCCAATTCCACTTGCCAGCGTAACCACAGCGAATCCTTCCCGTGATTATTCCCGAATGGATACCTAGAGGCTTCGTCGGGAATAATATCAGAAATTGACTGCTCTCCTACCTGACGTAGCATCACAAGACACCCTTACACAATACCGAGTTTCACCCTCACGTAAGTTCTATCATTGAATACGCTATACATTCGCTGGTTCGTAAATATGTGACTTATGAATATGTCTTGTAGACAGATACTAGTTAAAATAAGTAAGATTTTAAGGTATAGATGTCAGATCGACGACTTCATTGTCGACCGGCAGAGCTCACTGATAGCACCATAGCGCCCTTCCGGGTCAGTTATCGATAGCTACCCCCTGTTTTTCTGTTCCGATTCTTACTTACCTCTTACCTCTGATTTTTTTCCTTCGTTCATCTCAAATTAATGCAGTGGCATACCGTACCCACGTAACTACATGTTACCCATCCAGCCATTTTACTTGGATCTATACTTGGGAAATCTCCGGGTTTCGGCGCCAGCATGTACCCACGTTGTGCCCCTGATGTCTCGTGGCTCCCGAATACAGGTCCTTAAACCCAGGATTGTTCGGCTTCTTATCCATGTTGTGCAGCTTACTGTTGCATTTTCCACACTTGTGCAAATGCATCATACTCTTGCACGGCCTACCGCTCAGTACTCGACCCGGAGGACGGAGGAGCGATATCTTAAGCCGAAGACGCGATGAGCGTTCTTTCAAATATAAAAACATGGGCGACTCGCCCATATGCCAGGTAGGTGAGCGGCAGTGATACAACTTATTACCTGTTTACACTATCATCTGTGATACCAAAGCTCTACAGTCATACATAACAAAAGAGAGAGCTATAGTTACTATACATTCTTTGATACGGCAAGAGTTACACGCAGTGACTTGGAACACAACATCTTCTAATATCCACAGTGATGGCGACGATCGCGAACAAGGGGACGAATGGTGCTAGCAAGCCCGAATATGGACGTCGATTAATCCCCCATATAATTGACGGACTTGCGAAGGATGATCCCACACGAGAGGCGTTTTCCATCCCTCGCTCTGAGAACCCTAAAGACGGGTGGAAAGCCATCACGTTCAAGCAGTATGCGAATGCCATCAACCGTGTCGCGCACAGAATCATCGAGGAATGCGGAACGCCTTCGTCGGGCTCATTCCCAACAATAGCTTATATCGGTCCAAATGATGCCCGTTATGTCGTACTCATGGTTGGCGCGATCAAGGCCGGCTACAAGGTACTCATCTTCTTCGAATCAGGCACGCTGAGGAATTAACATATGTTTCAGGCCCTCTTCATCTCGCCTCGTAACTCCCAAGAGGGACAGCTTTCGCTTTTCGAAAAGACGGGCTGTAAAATAATCGCCTTCGCAAGGCAACAGCGGTCGCTGATTAAGCCCTGGTTGCAAGAGCGGGACATGCAGGCCATAGAAGTTGGCGAGATTGAAGCCTGGTTTCCGGAGCAGGAGGTTAAGCCGTTCCCTTACGAGAAGACGTTCGAGGAAGCCGAATGGGAACCGGCCGCTGTCCTACACACCAGCGGAAGCACCGCGCTTCCCAAACCCATTGTCCTCACGAACGGTCTGATAGCTATCAATGATGTCTTTCAACAAACGCCGGACTTCAACGGAGCTATGCCCTGGATGAAGGGGTTCTCGAGCCTTGCGCGAAGACACCTCGTCCCGAGTAAGACGGTCCCCGAAAGCTATTTTCGGCATTGCTAATTCTATCTAGTGCCCTTGTTTCACGCCGCAGGACTCTACATCTTCGTTTTCTCAGCAATATACTGGGGTACCCCAATCGCTTTTGGGATCGGTGAACGGCCATTGTCAATCGACTTGGTGATCGACTGTCTCGAGAATGTAGACGTCGAGGGTGTCATGCTTCCGCCCGCGATGCTAGAGGAGATGAGTCACAGCGATGAGTACATTCAATCATTAGCTAAGCTTAAGATCGTTACGTTCGGCGGAGGTTAGAGCCCCACGAGATACACTGGACTTTTCAGCTACTAACTTCTATAGGAAATCTCAACAAGGAAGCCGGTGACAGATTAGTGAAGAACGGCGTGTTCCTTAATAATGTAATTGGTGCTACGGAGTAAGATCCACTAAGAAAGTCACTTACCTTATGATCATCTAACGTTCCTAGATTTACTCTTTTTCCGATGTTCACTCAGCCAAATCCGGAGCTTTGGCAATACTTCATATTTGACGAGGAAGCGATCGGGGTGGATTGGCGCAAGGTTGATGGAACCGAGGATGTCTATCGACTTGTGATGGTTCGCCGAGGCAAACACCCGGGTCTTCAGGGGATTTTCTATACGTTCCCAGATACTGACGAGTACGACACCAAGGACATGTATAGACCACATCCAGCCCTCCCTCAGCATTGGATATATTACGGTCGATCCGATAACATCATCGTCTTTAGCAATGGAGAGAAGCTGAATCCAGTTGGTATCGAAGAGACTGTCCAAGGGCATCCCGAGGTGAAGGGCGCTTTAGTTATTGGCACTGACCGCTTCCAAGCCTCACTCCTCATCGAACCATTGAAGGCCCCGCAGAGCGAGGAAGAAGCTGAGAAGCTCATCGATCGAATATGGCCATATGTCGAAAGAGCCAATAAGGAGAACGTCGCACACGGCCAAATTGCACGTCAGTTCACAATTTTGGCTGATCCGAAGAAACCCTTCCAACGTGCCGGTAAGGGCACCATTCAGAGAGCAAGCACACTAAAGGAGTACAAGGATGAGATTGAAAGGCTATACGAAGGAGCTGACCATCTTTTCGACGCTACTGCAACCACAATTGACGTCAGCTCCGAAGATACGCTAATAGAATCGATCAAGAAGATGTTCGAGGCTGGGCTAGGATTCAAGGGCGAACTAGAATCGGATGGCGATTTCTTCTCAGCTGGCATTGATTCGTTGCTTGTCATCAATGCCTGTCGACTACTTTATGGCGCATTGGAAGCTGCTGGGCATCATGTCGATCCTTCCAAGTTAGCTACTCGTTCTATCTACACGAACCCGACACCGAGGAAACTCGCAAAATACATCTTCTCGATTTTAAATGAAGGGGATGATTCTAATCTTAGTGGTGGCGAGGATGATCAGCTTAAAGCTATGAAAGCGCTCTGGGAGAAGTACACGGCAAACCTTCCCACGAAAAAAGGAGAGAGGCCCGATCCGTTAGACGAAGGTCAAACGGTACTACTGACTGGATCTACAGGCATGCTGGGATCATACATGCTAGATCTTATGGTAAAGAACCCGTCGGTGAAGAAAATCGTCTGTCTAAATAGGTCAGAGGATGGTGGTGCTAAACGTCAGGCACAATCTGTTAAAGACCGAGGCCTGAGTGCAAACTTCGCATCCAAGACCGAGTTCTACCATGTCGACATGTCGCGCCCGGACTTTGGGCTTCGCCAAGACATATATGATCGACTCCTGGTCGAGGCGGACCGTGTGATCCACAACGCGTGGCCGGTCAATTTTAACATGCCCGTCGAGTCGTTTGAGCCACACATCCGTAGTGTTCGAAATATCGCCGACTTTGCTACGCATTCAGCGAAGCGTGTAGCTGTCGTTTTCATCTCGTCGATAGGCACCATAGAACGCTGGGACAACAAGGACGGAGAAGTTCCGGAAGAAAGACTTGAGGATCTCAAAGTCGCCGATGGTGGTTACGGGCGTAGCAAGATGATAGGAAGTCTAATTCTGGAAGACGTTGCTAAAGCGGGCGACTTCCCAGCTGCTATGATCCGTGTCGGGCAGATTGCCGGCCCCGAGGCAGAAGCGGGGCAATGGAATAAGCACGAATGGTTTCCGTCCATCGTTGCCAGCAGCTTGTATCTTGGCGCCCTTCCAAGCGACCTGGGAACGATGGATCGCGTCGATTGGACGCCGGCTGAAAGTATCGCGAATCTAGTGCTCGAAGTCGTGGGCGTCTCCCAGAAACTTGCGGCTAATGAAATCAGTGGCCATTATCACGGCGTGAATCCATCTGCCGTACCTTGGGCCGAGCTTGCGCCGGTCGTTCAAGAGTTTTATGGGAAAGATCGTATCCGGGAGCTGATCAGCTTTAAGGAGTGGATCGACCGACTGGAAAAGACTCAGGCAAACGGTACTCAAGCTTTGGACAAGAACCCAGGAGTCAAGCTAATTGATTCGTACCGAGGCATGTCTGATGCCTACGAAGCAGGCAAAAGGCCTGTTGTCTGCGCCATGAAGCGTACGACAGAACGTAGCGCCACAATGAAGTCTGCCAAGGCCGTCACACCCGAGCTGCTGAAGCACTGGTGTAGACAATGGGGCTTTTAAGTGAGGTTTTAGGATTGTGTATTGGAGGAGACTTAGTTACTTATCGAGTTACTTATCGCTTATCTAGGAGATAGGGTATTTGGTGAATTTGATTTGAGGGATGATGAAGTAGGTAACGAGTTTCTTGGGTGGATGGGTTGGTGAATTTTAGCGTACTTACTATAGACAAATTTTCAGACCTGTTACCTCGATGACAGCTCTATTAGACAGTATAGATTGACAGGTAGCTTGAGATAGGTACCTGGTAATAACTCCAAATCATATTCGAATAGATCAAATACACCTACATAAAGGGATTATGAACAGGTAGATAAATATTAGATCCTTGTTTGCATATCAGAAGGGTTATAAGGATTGATGTTGTATTAAGGTTGGCTAAATTGCTGGCTCCAAAACCTAATTTTGCAACGGGATTTCTTACCCCTCGAACCTTCCGTCCACTTATTAATGTCTGGAGTAGCTGGAAAAGAGAAATTGTAAGTAATGGAATTCGACCTGCAATACGTTCGAATACGATTGGAAGTTACATAGGTAATATATGCGTAATAAGTCACCGGAGAAAGTATTGAGATATGCCTTGATATTTCTGACTGATAAAAATATGAATGTTCTGTCACACATAACTGCCAACGTACGATTTCCTTAAACAACCAAGGTAAACTATGAAAAATATATTTGGTTAAAAGTACTTACCGGATTTTAAGTGAAACTTCGTATAACAAACACTTTGTTAGCTTAAATACTTACTAAGTATTATCACATTAAAAGATATAATAAATGATTAAAAAATTATTAATTTATTATTAAATTAATTAAAATTTTATAATTAATAACTTATTTTTATAAAAAAAAAGGTTTAATTAAATAATTAATTTTATATATAATTTAATTTTTTTATAATAATTTATATATTATTATAAAATATTATATAAAAAAATAATAATATAAATTTTTTTTTTATATTATTAAAAAATTTTTTTAAGTAAAAAAAAAAATAATTATAATTATATTTTTTAATATTATAACTTTTTAATATTATTAAATTAATTTTATTAATAATTTTATTTTATTATTTAAATTTTATAATTATCGTTTTATTTTTATTCGGTTATTAATTAACTTTTTTAAATTTATTTTAATTTTAATTAAAAATTTTTAAATATTATTTAATTATTAATAATAAAATTTTACGATACGTACTTTTAATATTTATATTTTATTAAATTAATATTTAATTTTTTTAAATTTTTTTTATTATTTTTTTATTAATTTTTATAATTTATTTACTTTTTAAATTTTTTATATTTAAAAGTAATTTATTTTATTTATAATTTTTTAAAATTTTTATTTTTTACGTTATATATTTTATTAAAAGTTTTATATTACACCGTTATTAATTAATTACTTATATATTATTTTTATTTTAAAAACTTTTATTATTTTAAATTTTTTTTTTATTTTTTTTTTTTAATTACATTATTAATTTAAATTAATTATTATTAATTAACACGTTAATATTTTAAATTTTTTATTAAATTTAAAGTTATAAATAATTTCGGTAATATTATATAAAAAAATTCTTCGTTATTTTCATTATATATTATATTTTTATTATTAATAATAATATATAAGAAATAAATATTATAATAATAAACATAATAATTATTAAATATTTTATTAACTTTAAAAAATAAAAATCTTAATTTAATATAATAAATTATTTTAAAATAAAAAAATAAAATAATATTATATTAATTTTTACTTAAATATTTAACTTTTAATTATATATAAGATTTATTTAATTATTATTAAAAATTATAAAAATTAATCTTTTATATAAAATATTCCTTTTATAATTAAAATATTTATTATTAAATAAATAATTTAAAAGTTATATATTATTTTTTTACGTTATTTTTTATTAATGATTTTTATTTTTTATTATTTAAGTGTAAGAATTTTTAAGGAATTTAAATAATTTATTTATAAGTCATTTAAAAAGTTTTAATTTAATTAAAAATAATAATAAAATTAATAATCGTTTTAAATTTTAATTATATAAATTCCATTTTAATAAATAATTAATTAAAAAAAATAATATAACTTATTTTTATTTTATAATTAATAATAATAAAAAATTTAATTTAAATTATTTCTTATATTAAAATAATTTCATTTATAAATTAAGTTTTTTTTATAATTAATTCCATGGTTTATTATAATAAATTAAATTAATAATTAAAAATTACTCGTAAATAAAATATATTTAAATATTATACGTATAATATTATTATAACCTCCTGTTACATTTTTTTTATTTTTTTAAATAATTAAATAAATCTTTCGTTATTATTTAATTTATTTATTTTTTTTAAATAATATATAAAAATTAATTTAATTTAATAATAAATATATTATTTATATATAATAAATAATAATTAATTAATAAAAATAAATAAAATAATAGTTTAAAATTAATAATATGAAATATTAATTAAATTAATTAAATATATATATTAATTTATGGAAAAAAAAAATATAAAAATAAAGAAAAAAAAAATAAATAAAAAAATTATTTATAATAAGAAGTTTTAATTTTTTTTATTTAATAATTATGTTTTTTTAAGTATAATATTTTTTTTTTTTATAATTATAATTTATTTTTTTTATTATTAATTAATTTAATTTATTATTAATATTTTTATTATATTTTTTTTATTAAAAAATTTTATTTTAAATATTTTTTTATTATTTATTTTATTATTATATATTAATTTATTTAATTTTATTTAAATAAATTTAATATGTTTTAAAAGAATAAATATTTTTAATTATAAATTTAATTTTTAATTTTTATAATTAAGTAAATAATTATATACCGGGTTTATTTTTTTTAAAATAATATTATTATATATATTTATAATTATAAATCTTTTATGTTTAACGGATCTTATTAAGAATTATTATAAGTATTATTTAATATTATTCACATGTAATTTTTAATGATTATAATTTATAATTAAATCCATTACTTATATTAATATATTAAATAATATATTTATAATTTTTTAAAAATCATTTTATTTAAGAATGAATTTTTTTACTTAAATATTATTATATTATATATTAATTAAATTATTTCTTCGGAAAATATATATGTATTAATTATTTTAATTATTTATATATTTCCATATATATTTTTCCATTTTATATAAATTCTTTTTAAGGTTAATTTTTTTTTTATTAAATTAAAATAAATATTTTTTTATTTACTTTTAAACATTTTTTTTAATTATTTAATATCGTTATTTTTTTATTAATTTTCTTTTATTAATATTAATATTTATATTTAATAAAATATTTAATAATGGTTTAATTTTCTATTTAAACATAATTTCTAATAATAAAAAATTATTATTATTTATTTTCTTTAAATTTATTATTAAATTCACCTTTTATACCATTTTTAATTAACATTTTAATCTTTTAAATTTAATTTTTAACGTTTATTTTTTAAAATATTTTATTATTTTTTATACCGTATATTTAATTAATTTATAATTATATAAAACATAAATTAAATTATAAATAATTTTTATTCTTTTGTTTTTAAAAAATTATAAAATTTAATTAATTAAAAAATATTTCATATTATTTATATATATTTATTAAAAATAATTAAAAAATTAAAATATTTATTTTTATATTTATATTATTATAAATTATAAATATTTTATAATTAAAAAATAAAGTATATATTAATAAAAATAATTAATAATTACGAATATATATTAATTTTTATTAAAACTTAATAGGTTAATTAATCTTATTATATTTATGTTTATAATATCCCATGGGTTTATAATAATTACTTATTTATATTTAATAATTATTAAAATTTAAAGACCGGTTTTAATATATATATAATAATCTTAATAATAATTAATAATTAATTTCCATTGTTTTAATTATTAAAATTTTCTTATTAAATTTTATAAGATTATTATTATTAAATAATAATTATATTTATTATAAACTTATTTTATTATTAATTAAATTTTATTATTAACTAAATATTCCATTATATTCTCATTTATATTTTATTAAAATAAATATTTATTTATAATATAATAAAATAAAGTTTTTTTTTTATAAATTTTTTTTAATTCTTTTTATATTTTAAAATACCATTAATTTTAAATAAAAAATATTTTATTATTATTAAATAAAATTCATTAATATAATAATCCTTTTTAAATTTTAATAATTATTTTTTATCTTTATTAACTTTTTTTAAATATAAATATATAATTTAATTTTTATTTAATTATTATTTTTTTAATATTTTATTTATTATTTTAATTTTAATTAATTTTAATATAATAAATAATAACTTTTTTTTATTTTCTTTTATTAATAATTTATTTATTACTTTAATTATTTATAATATATTATTTATAATTTTCATTACTTAAGTTATATTAAGTTAATATTAAATAATTATATTATATTCTTTAAATCCTTTAATTTATGTTATAATTTTTCCTTTTATTTTAAAGTTAAAACTAAACATATTTAAAAGATTATAATAATTTATATACATTATAATCGGATAAAATAATTTAATAATTAATTATTATATTTTTATTAAATATTTTATTAATTTTAAAGTTTTTTATTTACCCGTTATATATCGTGTTTTTAAATTAATAAATTTAAATAAAATAAATATAAAAAATTTTATTAAATTTATTAATTTATTAATAATTATTATGTTAATTATATACTTATTTATTTAAAAAAAAATCTTTTTTATTTTTATTAAAAATACATTAATAATTAAATGAAATTATTTAATTATATTTAAAATAAATATTACTTAATTTTATATTTTTTCGTAAATTTTTATAAACATTTCCTTTTATTTTTTTCTTTATATAAATAACTTTAATTTTAATTTTTATTATATTAATTATTTACTTTTTATTATAATTTTATTTATTAATTTTATATATGTATTTTTAAGAACTTTAATTAAATTTATTTTCTTAAGGATAAAATTCTTTAAATATAACATTAAATATAAGAATTTTTTTAATTTTTTTACATTTTATAAATGATTTTCTCACTTTACTTATTTTTTAAATTATTTTTTATGTTTCATAAATAATTGCATTTAGTTAATTATTAGTTTAAATCTTAATAATTTAATATAATTTATAAATAAAATTATTTTTTTTAATATTAATTTTATCCTTATAAATAAAATCTTAAGAAAATAATAATAATAAAAGAAAATAAATAAATTATTAAAAGTTTTATTAAAAATATTATAATTATTAACGAACATATTAAATAAAATATTTTAATAAATATAATATTTAAATAAAAAAAGTTAAAAAAGATTATTTTTTCTTTTTAATAATATTTATTTTTTAAATTTTAAATTTTTTAATATATAATATATATATAATAATCCCGTTATTTTTTAAAACATTTTTTAATTTAATTATTATTTATTTAAAATTATAAAAATAATTTTTAATTAATTTTTAATTTTTATTAATATTACTTAATATTCATATATAACATTTCTTTAGAAATACATTAAATAATTACCTTAAATAATTATATAAAAAAAATTATTTTTTAAATATATAAATTATTAAAGTTTAATTATTATTAAATTAATAAGTTTAAAATTTATTATTATATATTTATCACCGTTTTTTTTTGGTAAGAATTATATATAAATATTTTAAAGAAAAATATTTAAATAAATTAAACTAATTTTTTTAATTTATAAGAATATATAATTTATAAAATTTTATTTATTTAACGTATATTTTAATTATTATAAATAATAAAGCTTAATATTTAAATCCATTATAATTAAATATTTAATTAAATTTATGGTTTAAATATTTTTAAAAGTTTTAATAAAATAATTCTTTTAAATATATATAAATATTATTATTAATTATTATTATTTATTTATTTTCACATTATTTCTAAATTATATCTTTAATTATTTAAATTATTATTTAATTTTATTTATGGGGTTTATTATAAATTATTATTATTTTAATTATTAATTTATAATTAGTTAATAAAATTTTATTTAATTTATTAATAATAATTATGTTTAATTAAGTATTATATAAATTAAGTTTATACGAATGGTTCTTTTTTTTATTATTATTATTAATGAAAAAAGATATAAATTTAAATATATTTTACTTTATTTTAAACTTTTTTAATATAATTTATTTAAAATAATTATATTTAAAATTAATCGAGTATTATTAATGTTATTAATCTTTAATATAATATTTTCTTTATTATTAAATATATTTATACGGGGGATATTTATATTAATTAAAAACTTTTATTAGTTAAATATAAGTTTATTTTAATTTATATTATTATATTTTTTTATTATATAAATAATTATTAATTTTATTAAATTATTATTTATTTTTATAAAATGTTTTTTTTATTATAAGTTATTAAGTTTAATATAATTAATTTTAAGCTTTATTTTTCTTTAAAAATATTTAAAAATAATGTTTATATTAATATATTTAATCCGGTTAAAAAGTTTTATTTTATTTTTTTAAAAAAATTTTTTAATAATTAATTAATAATTTATAAATTTATTTTCGATAAACTTTTACTTATAAAGATCATTATAATAAATATGGATATTAATTATTTTTAAATTTTTTTAATAAAATTTAATTTAATTAAATAAATAATAAAATTTATTAAGTATTTTTAATTAATGATTTTAATTATATTAATAAACTTAACATATTTTTTTTTTTAATTATTTAATTTTAATTAATAATGTTTTTTAATTTAAAATTATAATCTTTTTTTAAAGTTTATTTTTAGGTTAAATTTTTGTTTAATTTTTTAAATTATTATTTTTATTATTATATATAATTATTATTAATTTAATAATATTAATAAATTTTTTATAAATATTTTTTTGTTTTTTCTTATTATTAATATTTAAGTTAACGTTTATTTTTTTTATAATATTATTTTTAAAATTATTTTTAATTATAAGTAAATAATAATTTATCTTTCCTTTTTTTTTAATTATAATGGGATTATAATTAAATATTATAATTATTTTTAAAATATAAATTTTTCTATTAATATTAATTAAAGATAAGTATTTAATAATAAAATTAATAATGGTTTTATTTTATTTTAATTATTTTTTTTTTAATAAAACGTTATATAATTTATTTATTTTTATTATATATGTTTTAATTATAATTAAAATTCTTTTAATAATTAAAAAAAATATTATATAATAATATATAAACATTATTAAATTATTAATTATTTTTAACTTACATTTTTTTTTTAATTTTAATAATTTTAAATTTAATTTTCTTATATATAAAAAATTAATTAATTTTAATAATAATTTATAATTTATTATATATTAATAAATTTTATTTTTTAAAACTTTTTTTTTAATATATTTTATATATGTTTATTTATTATTAAATTTAATTTAATTAATATAATTAAAATTAATTATTATTAATTATAAAGTAATTAAATAAAATTCATATTATTTATATTTATTTAATTTCATTATTAATAACTTTAATTATTAATAAATAAATACTTTTAATACTTTTATTAATTATATTTTTATAATTAAACTTTAATTAAAAAATTATTTTTAAATAATATAAAAAAATAAACTTTATTAAAAAAAAGTTATAATATTTATTTAATTTTTTTATTATTTTTTATATATTTTAATTAAAATAATATTTTATTTTTCTTAAGGATAAATAAGTTTAAAAAATCCACGTTTCCATTATATTAACTTATTTTTATTTTTTTTTAAGATTTAATTTAATTAATTTTTAATTAAAACTTTTTTCCCTTTTATATTTTTTATTATTACTTTTTATAAATAAGAAAAATTAACTTTTTATTTTTTTTTATCCTTTATTAATATTATTTATTATTTTTTTTATATATTTATTATAAAATTATCCTCGTTATTAATTTTTATATTTATTATATTATTAATTAATATATATTATTTATTAACTTTTTATTTTTTTATTATTATCATTATTAATTAAGTTCTTAATAATTATTAACTTTTATCGCTTAAAATAATTTTAATTATTTTATTTTTAATAAATATAATTAATAATTTTATTTTCTTATATAATATTTAATTAATATTAATTAAGATTTTCGTTTTATTATTTTTCGTATTTAAGTTTTTATCCGGTAAATTATATTAAAAATTATTAAGTAAAGTTTATTTATTATTAATTATATATTTAATTTTTTATTTCTTTTCCAATGGTTTAAATATTTTCGTGTAATTTTACGAATTATATCCTTTAATATTATAATTATAATATATAAATAATAATTTTATTATTTAATATAATTATTAATTTAATAATTTTTATCTTAATTTAATTAAAAATAATAAATATTAAATATTTTTTTTTTATATTTTAATATTTAATTCATATTTAATATTATTTATATGTTTAATATAATTAATTTTTTATTAATAAAAAATGGATAAATTATTAATTATAAATATATTAATAAAGAATTAATTAATCTTTTTTTTACCTTTAATTTTTTAATTACTCGTTTTTTTACTAGTTTATTTATATTAATATTTTTTATATTTATTTATTTTTTTTATAAATTATTATCGTTATTATTTCTTTTAATTATATTTATAAATTTATTTTCTTTTCTTAACTTTATTTCATATTATATTATAATAAAATAAATATTATTAAAAATATAATTAATTATAAATTTATTAATTTTATTTAACTTTTTATTAACATATAAATAATTAAATATTTATATTTAAATATATTTATTTTTTAAATAATTATTCATATATATTTTATTAAAGAATTATTATTTAAAAATCTTTTATTATTTTTTATTATTTTCTTTTTTATTTAATTTCATTATTTAATAAATATATTTTATTAATAATTTTCTTATATTTTATTTAAATTTTTTAACTTTCGTTAAAAACTTATATTTATTTAAATTAACTTTTTAAAAGAATTATTTAATTAATTATTTTATTAATTTTTTTCATTTATTTTTTTTATTTTTTAAGAAATTTTAATATTAATTTTTCGGTTTTCTTTTTAATACATTTTAAAATAATGATTTTTAAATTTTTTTTTAATATTATATTTATATTTAACTTTAATTATTAAGTAATTTTAATTTTAATATTTTCGAAAAAATTATTTAAATTATTGCTTAATTTTTTTTTAAAAATTAATACTTTATAAAATATATTTATAATTAAAAATAATTATTATTTTAATATTAATAATATATTATTTATTAAATTTATTAATTATAAATTATTAATTAATGGTTTTAATATTAATAAATTATTAATAAATAACTTTAATAATTATAAATTAATAATTATTAATTTAAATAATTATAAATTAATGTTTTATAATTTTAATAATTATAATTTAATAATAAATAATTTTAATATTTATAAAATAATAATTAATAATTTTAATAATTATAATTTATTACTTATTAATTTTATATATTTTTTATTTAATATTAATAATTTTTAATTATTTAATTAAATTAATTATTTTTTAAATTAAATAAATTAATTATTTTTATTTTTTTAAAAAATTAATATAATATTTTATAAATTATTTATAAATATATTTACTTATTTTTTTTAATTATTATTTAATAAATAATTAATATTTTTTTTTTTAATTAACCTTGGATTTTTTTTTTTTTATTACTTTTTAATATAAATTTTTATTAATTTAAATATTAATTAATTTTTTTTTTCCCGTAATAAATAAAAATTATATTAAAAAATAAAAATTAATTATTTTTATTAAAAAATATTATGTTAAGAAATATAATAAATGATTAAAAAGTTATTAATTTATTATTAAACTAATTAAAATTCCATAATTAATAATTTATTTTTATAGGAGGGGAGGGTTCAGTTAAGTAACCGACCTTACAGTACTTAGATGCGGAACCGATTAACGCGTTTTCATAGCGCCAGCCAGCCAGTTTGTTACGTCAGTAAGAATTTTATATGGGAGAAAGAGCATTGAGTGTTTAGGTGAAGAAGTTTGGATTTCTATGCCCTAGATGTGAGTTACAGGTGGGTGCTACAACTGTGGCTGAAATTCGTATTGTCCAATGCCCTGCCCTGATTTTAGTAGATGCTAAGTGGGCTGTTTGTGGCTCAGTAGGTATTTTGATGGTTAATAGTGGGTGGCTAGTGCATTTTCGCCCCCGATCAGCCTAGGGAACTAGGGAAACTTTACCGTCCACCCTGAAATTTCAACAAGCAAAAAAAATTAAGGAATTTCCAAGTCGTCACCAAAAAAGAAACTTACTCTCAACACATACCCGACACTCAACTTTGCAGAGCAATACCAAAAAAACTCCTTCTTCGATATCGTAACTTATCAAGGTAGCTTTACGACCCCTATACGATTCCTCATTCTTACGCGATCTTGTGGGAGCATCCTATGCAACGTATAGATCGTTTGATAACAATCTCTATTACCCGAACATTTGACGTTCATATTCACATTTACGTATGCATGAACCCATAAATCTATGGCCCCGAAGAACACACGAACCCTTAACCCACCTCATAACCTATTCTCGCTACTCATCGCGCTTTGTATCACTAATTTCAGAGCTAAATAGAAATCCGCTTGAATCCCCTCAACCCCTCCGAATATCTCAATTCTCACCTAAGCTTTAAGCATCTGCGTCTGCGCCTACGTCTACGCTCATCGAATATCCCACTGCTGTTACTGGCCGTATTTCTTCTTGAAAGATTACAGCCTTTCCACATCCGTGACAATGCCGTCAAATCTACCTTCGAGTTTCGCCTCAGCTGCTGCCGGACAGAACCCGAGCCGTGACACGAGACCGGGCGTTAGGAACGATGGTCGAGGGAATGCTAGCGGAGAATGGTATGGGTGATGTTGCTCTTCTCTACTCCCCGGACTAGAACATGTCTTTGGTCAAGATGAGGAAGCTGACCGGGTCCTGTATTTTCCCTCTTTTCTAGGTCTCGTCCGGCACGATCTGCTAATGGCGGTACTCTTACATTCCGCCGGACGTCGACTACTCCTTCGAGTCAATCCCTGAATCAGATGCAGAGTTCCGAAACTCTTCAATCAGCCACCGCTGACCCTGCCGTCATATCTGCCATGCCGGTCGGTTCCACCAACGTCGAAAGTTCGGGCACCCTGAGATACTCGAGGGATCAACTACTCTCGATTTTCAGTGCGACTTGTGAACCTAATTCCCAACGACCTGATGTTTCTGCCTTGTTCGCGCCCGGGTGGAATCCGGGACACGCCAATGGTTCCGCGTCTAGGGGATGGGGAAAGACCGGCGACTCCCATGTAGCTCCTCAAGAACCAGATATTTGTTGGGATACTCCGGGGTTAACTAAAGCTGTCGGTCTGCAGGAGATGAATGCAGAGGAAAAGGAGGTGAGTGTTACTCTGCTACTCGGTTATCCTAAATCTTTCGGTCATGGTCAAAGGTGTAGAGTACAATTCTTTTTTGAACTGACTCGATATTAAGTTATTCGCAACCGATGTTAATTCTTCTATAAAGCCGCCGGCTCAGAATAAAGATGGGAACCACGCCGGAGGAGGGGTTAATGGTCGAAAGACTTCGCTCTCCCATGGAAGCTCCACCAACTTCGGACTCTCTTCGCCATCGGCTTCGTCGAGGCCTGGTACGAGACGACGCGAAACCACCGACACGAATCCTTATTCCGGCGGTGGCGGCTTAACATCTCCGGCATCCGCGACGCGTCCGCCCCGAGACGATTCATCGCACTGGTTTGGCCGAAAGAATACGGAAGCGAAGGATATGACTTTTGAGGAACCCGAAGAGGATACTGGTGCACGCGATGCTTCTGCCAAGATGCTGCCTTTTGGTGGATTGATGCGTAACAACACAACACCAAGTGGCACTGCACTTGCAGGCGCGTCCCCTTGGCAAACATCGACGTCGACGTCGGCAGCGACTGCGCTACCAGGCATAGGTAGTTTCGGAAATTTCGCCCTTCCGGGTTCTACCATCGGGGAGAAGCGGTCTGGAAACCCGCGTGGCGAAAGTCGTCTGGCGCATTTGATTCCTAAGGAAAGCTCCGATAGTATCGCGACTAAATCGAACGAAAGTTCTGCACCTGATTCAAGCCGCCCGTGGCGACCCCGACAACGTACTGACACCGACCCTTTTGGCGAAGATAGTGTCTCGGGTAGTGCTGTGTTAGGAGGCGCTCAAGATACGAGCCCCCCTCCGATGTCTCATCTATCTCTTCACGCTCCGTATGACACTCCGGTGAAAGGTTCCACGGGGGACTTCGGGATGGCCAGCCTCAACTTGGGCGGTCACCCAGAACACGAGCAAGCACCTCTGAGTCCGTCGGAAACGAATCCTTACCGAAGCCCTCCAGGCGAGCGTGGCGAACACGAGGACATCGGTGATAGGCAGCACAGCTCGGTCGGTGTTTCTGATCACGTCTCCGGCTTCGGCGGAGGGGTGCCACGCTCCTTTGCTCATGGGGCCTTCGATGGCAGCGATCGCAGCCAGACATCAAGTGTCGGGGCAAAGGCCTATCCTCCACTAAGCAATTTGACCGGCTGGCCATCCTCGAGTACTCCGGATCGCGAGCGGGCACCTTTCTCAAGCTTTGGCGGTTCCCTGTTTGGCCCTGTTGGTGACCTTCAGTCCCCTGGTCTCGGGAATCTTGGTGGCGTCTTTGGACCTTCGAGCACGGGAGGTTTTGGCGGTTCCGGGTCCTTTGGTCGAGCAAGTAAGCTTGGTTCGTTGTTCCCTCCGGCGATGCAGGCGCAGATGCAGTCACAGGATAATGAGAGTTTGAGCGATTCGATACCGGATCTTCGTCAGCCAAATCCGCTGGGTGCTATCGGCCGTACCGCCCCCGGCGACCACGCTCGGGAGACTGATAGCCCTTTACGGACAGGCCGAGGAATTTTCGCTGAGATGTTTGCCCAGACCGAGTCCAGTCGAACACCGGTGAGCTCTGAGTCCTTACATGGCAGCATCTCAAGTGCCCCTCATAGCCAGGCCTTCACGGCAACTAGTACTGCGCCGTCATTCCCCGCCGGCCAGGCATCCGATCCCCCATCGGTCCAGTCCCGTACCATGGTCATGCCCGACCGGATGAGATGGGTATACCTTGACCCCCAGGGTCATCAGCAAGGCCCCTTCACCGGATTGGAAATGAATGACTGGTACAAGGCCAATTTCTTCACTCCAGATTTACGAGTCAAGAAGTTAGAGGATTCGGAATTTGAGCCATTGGGCCAACTAATAAGGCGCATTGGCAACTCTCGTGAGCCCTTCCTAGTTCCTCAGATCGGCATACCTCATGGCCCACCATCGCAATCTGGCCCATTCTCGAATTCGGGGGGTGTCATTCAACCGCCACTCGTCAATGCATTCCCTAGTTTTGGTAGGACCTTGACGGCGGAAGAGCAAAATAATCTTGAGAGGCGCAAGCAAGAAGAGCAGTATCTAATGGCCCGCCACCGCGAGTTCTACGCCACTCAGCAATCGATGGCTAGGGTTCCCATTCCTGGTGTTCCGGGACTGCACCACCATTCTAGTGCTCACAGCCTGCAGAGTCAACCAAGCTTCGGTAGCATTACGTCACCTATCACGATGCCTCCGCAAGCTCCCATAGGTGCTATTGGAACTGCGGGTTCTTTTTTCGACACGCCAGCTACACATCAAGCCGCGGTACAAGGTAGTTCTGGACAGGGGTTAGACATGTTTAGAGAGGACGAACTTGCTCGTCTATCAGGACCAGAACGCCAGATGTTAGCTGGCCTCCACAGTGCCGGGGCGGTAGGCGGCAACCTCCCTCCGCAGCCTATCGGGGCCCCCACCACCGAAGCGGGCGTGCGAAGTCAGCTCCCAGGTTCCAGCGAGTTGGTCGAAGACACGGAAGGGTTTCGAGGCAGACTACAAGAATTCGAAAAGCTTAGGGCCCAGCACGACGCCGAAATGATGGAGCGGCAAGCCTCACCACTTCGCGATATTACTAATGAGAAAGTGTCCAAGTTAAGCCCACCCGTTCAAACCGCCGAACCCGGATCTCCCAAAGAATCTTCCGACGCGGAGAACACCCATCGTCAAGTCGAAGGAGACCAATCGGCTTCCTTAACTAAGCAGTACCAGCAGGCGCAAGCTGCTGCTGCCGCTGCAAAGATTACCGGGCTACCGATGCCTTTCCCACCGCCGCCGTCTGCTACCCCTTTGCCGGCTCCCGCTCCTCAGCGCGTCAAGTCTAATTTACCTGAACAATACGCTACAAGTTCCCGATCCGGTACGCCTGATATCGCACCGTCATCTGCTGCAGCTCAACCACCCCCTCTCGCGCCGTGGGCTAAAGATGTTGGCATAGAGTCGCACAAAGGACCGAGCCTCAAGGAGATCCAGCAAGCAGAAGCTTTAAAGGCAGCCAAGGCCGAGGAGGCTGCGGCGCTTGCTCGCCGTGCCATGCTTGAGCAAGAAGCAGCGCGAGAACGTGAAAAGGCCGCCGCCACTGCTCCCGGCCTCCCTACGACTAGCACGTGGGGAACTGCATCTCCCGTCAACCCCGGGACGAGCGGTAGTCCTTGGGCAAAGCCAGCTCCGGGAAAGGTCCCCGTTTCTGGACCAGTGGCCCCAGCGCAAACATCAGACAAGAAGAAAACGCTAGCCGATATCCAACGAGAAGAAGAAGCACGCAAGCAGAAAGCGAAAGAAGCGGCCGTTCAAGCCGGACTTGCAGCTAGCGCTGGGAAGCGTTATGCAGATCTCGCTAGCAAGCCTAACTCAAGCCCCGCACCTAGTCAGACACCTACGGCTAATACAACAGGATGGGCTACCGTTGGAGCTGGTGGCAAGGTTAAAGCGCCGACGGGCCCCTCTTCCCAGGTGCGGCCTTCGAGTGCAGCGAAGCCGGTATCTGCCGTCGCAGCTCCGCCCCCACGACCGGCCGTCGTCAAACCTGCGAACCCGACAACCGGCGCCACCCACACGGAAGCTATGGATGAGTTCACTAAGTGGCTACACGGTCAGTTGGCTAAAGGAATAACCGGTGTTACGGATAGTAAGTCGGGAATCAGTCACGCGGCTAAATAGACGAAGATCACTGCTAACGATGATTGAATAGTCGAAGCCTTCGCCAACACGCTCATAGGATTCCCCTTGGTGGGCGATCTTATATCAGATGCGATCTATGCTAACTCTAAAACGATGGACGGGCGTCACTTTGCCGAAGAATTCATTCGTCGCAAGAAGCTAGCTGACCGAGGTGTGGTTGAGAAGCAGCCTGCCAAGAGCCCCTCGGCAGACACACAGTCTAGCACGGCCGGTGGTTGGAATGAGGTGGCCAAGAAGAGCAGTCATAAAGAGCCTAGTAGCGACACCAACTCGATCCAGGGTGCCGGCTTCAAGGTGGTTCCTGGGCGTAAGAAGGGAAAGAAATGAAGGATTCTTAAGGCGTGTTGATTTCAATGGCTAACGAGCTCGAGTATATGAGTGTCAGGGATAATGAGCTCTGACGAGATGTTGTAATGGAAATTCACGTGTCTAAAGGAGTTGTTCATGTATAGTAGCAAGGATCGGCCCCTTATAGATGGACCGTGCAGACGATAGTTGATGTGAAGATGACTGATAGGAATTGCTTCTAAATGCGAGAGCCATTTGACTTCATGCTCAATTTTCTTGAAAAGTAACCATTTACTCGGCAAGATGCACAAACACACAACTATACTATGTACCTACTTACCTACCTGCGTAAGTGCGAGTAGGTGGGTGGGTATAGATTAGATTGGACAGGACCCATTACTTTACCTAATAATAGTAGCGCACAGACCATGTAAAGTACATAAATCGGATTACGATAAGTTTTTAGGTGGGGGGGAAAAATCGAGATTGCCCCTCCCCCTCTATGAAAAAAGTATTGAGCTGGGAAGTACAGTACCTAGTACTACCTAGTAGCTACCTCCTATGAAAAAGATATGAAAAGATGGATTATTGAGGGTATGAATAACTGTATGATATGATATGTCGCTGTCTTCGATATAGTCCACCACATATACAAGGTTTCTATGGTTATTCGTAGTATTCAAGTTTCATACGGATCAATCATCAACCAAGTAATTACCTAGGTACTTTTTCTGTTGTGTGCCTTGGGACTTTTTTTTTCTTTTTATTACCTCAGATATCAGATTTACGCCCTAAAGCTCTAAAAAAGCAATAGACATAGACACACCCATCCATGCAACATTGGATCGATTTGAACATGGCCGATGACGAGTTTTCGCCCGTTAAACTTGACTCTATTGAGAAGGCCTTTACGAACTCATCTATCCTTGAAGCACTTAATGAAGAGCCATCCAGACGAATAATAACCCAATTTGTTCGGCATATAGTAATAGGCCAACCTGGGACGGACAGACAGACAGACAGCGGGTCCTACGGCGTCACACAGACTGTCAGATTAGGCCTGGCTTCGTTAAGCGCTTTCTTGCAGGCGAATGTTACAGGCCCAGTTCTTGAAGGGTCTGGCGCAATTGAAGCCATATTCCTATCGGCTTTTGAGAAGATCAAGTCTTCAAGCGAATCGACAAATAGCAGCGCAAATACGCCTATCTCATCTTTTAGGAGAATTTGCCTCGGGTCTCTTGATGTAGACGGAGTTTCTCCATATCCTTACATACCTCACATCGAGCTCTTCTGCTTATCACGCTTTATATTCACATCAGGTGTCATATTGCCCATCGAACTGCCCGAAGTCTGGTCGGATCCACGACAATCCCTCTCGCTTCATCTCTCCTGGACTCGTCTGAGGATTCACCTCTGGCATTATAAGCTTATTTCTCAGCCATCATTAGGTCCAGGATCCTTGTTCACCAAAAGTGGTCGTTGGACAGACGTGCCAACCCTCCAGGAAAGCATAGAAAAAAGTCTCATAGAAGCCGAGACTGCTATCATCGGATCAACTGAAGTAGATCAAGACTCAGAGCAGTCGCAATGGTCCCGAGAGTCTCGCATCCAGTTTCGTTTAGAGGAGGTGGCTTGCCATATAATGCTTGGGAATGATGCAAACGCCCGGAAGGCGCTGCACTCAGCTACGGAAATCAGCGGCCTTTCCTATGCCCTTTCTGGTGCCTTGGGGAAACGTACAAAGTTTCAGGAGAAGAATACCAGCCAGCTCGTCGTGCTTGCTAAGAGCCACGCGCGATCTCCTATCGAACTTAGCCAAGGGCACACTTCCGAGGTAGCACCTGTCGCACTCCCATTAAATGACGATACATTGTTAGAGAATATCAAGTTTGATGATGATCAAGCCAATAAGCCAGCTTCGGATCTTCCAACCGAGCTACAGGACATCAAACCAGACGACCAGCCGCAGCTTTGTCCCGAGGATCACATCATACTGCTGACTGAAGCTACAATGAGAGACACTTTTTCACCCGCCGATTCACTGACTTCGGAAGAAATCTTACCCTTTGCTCAACGAGTGATCGATGATAAGTCGACCAACTGGCAAACATATACCCAAGCCCTGCTAGTACGATCGCGTATTGAACTCAACAGAAGCCGGACGATTGAGCGTGCCGTCTTACAAATGCAAGCCCTTGTAGATCAGGTTATCGTCGAGACGCAAGAAGAGTCCGAAGGCCTGGCAAGCAGGTCTCACGACAGCACAACGGCCGAATATAATATTCCAGCCATTCAAGTAACTTCTGAAAATCAATCCGACCAGTCCACTGACATTCAAAAGCCAACTTCATTCCTCCCAGCTCCGAAACCCTCCGAGTCGGCACCTCCGCAAGAGAGGCTGAGGTATGTGAATGCTTTATCTTCCCCTCCGCGTTGGCATCTAGAATCGGAGCTCGCCTATGCCTGGACTTCTGTTGGGTCTCTTGTTTCGGCTTTGGAAATCTTTAAACGACTGCGCCTCTGGGCAGAAGTCGCATTATGTTTAGCAAGCAGCGCGTCTACAGATGACCCAGACGGTCGGGGAAGTGGAGGCGAAGAAAAGGCTCGGGCCGTCGTACGATGGCGATTATTCCACCACACCTCCAGTGTCGACACTGACACTAACTTGAAGGGTGGCATTGACCTAGATGATACGGAAGTAGATATCTCATCTCTCAAAGCGTCTGACTTCTATGGTCCGGAACGTTCACCACCACCCCCCAATTCCCCTAGATTATTTTGTATACTAGGAGATATCGAAAATGATCCCCAACATTACCACCGTGCGTGGGAGATCTCCAACCGACGTTTTGCGAGGGCTCAGAGATCTCTGGGCGAGCTTTACCTTCGAAAGCAGGAATGGAAAGAAGCTCGAGACGCGTACCTCCTCGCCGTTGGTGTCAATAGATTAAGCCCGGAGATGTGGAACAGACTCGGTGACATTGAGTTGCGCCTCGGAAATTTCCCCGATGCAGCTGAAGCGTTTCAGAGAGCCGTATCGACAGCGAACAATACGTCCGGTGGCGAGGATGCGCGGACCTGGAGCAACCTTGGAACGGCACTTTTGAGCTGGTACCGCCAGATCATCTCGGAGAAAAAGGATCGCCAAGAGGAACTCAGTAAGGGTGGCTCTGACATCTTAGACGATATGGTAGGCACAAAGCGAGCAGCCGAACTTGGAAGATCTGGTCATAAGCTACTACAAGACTCTCTAATCGCCTTCAAGCGTGGCGCTACGCTCGCTGGTTCGAACTGGCGAATCTGGGATAATGTCATTACTCTAGCGGCTAGCCTATCCCCAAATCCCGATCTAGACGATGTAGTGCTTGGTGTGAGAAATGTGATCCGTATCCGCAAGACAGAAGAGACGTTAGATCTCGACGTCCTCACCCTCCTAGTAAGGGAGGCAACTAAAACGCCGGTACCCGGCAGCAACGAAGGGGCGCCGGAGATCTATGAGCCTAGAAGAGGTACTATCGAGAATAAAATCGTGTCACTTTTCGAGAGCGACATTGTACCTCTCATTACGACAAACTCGGCGTGCTGGGCTCTGGTGTCCCGCCTTCGCGCATGGAGGAGAGACTGGGTGGGTGCGTTGGAAGCGGCCGAGAAAGCATGGAGAACGGCTGTTGGAGGTGTCGGAAGTACACTTTCTGCGTCTAGTGGGACGCCAGGCCAGAATGGAAATTGGTTGACGGACGCGGACGCGTGGGATGCTGTAGTGCAGAGGACATCGGAGTTGGTGGCAGCGTACGAAAATTACGGATCACGGGTGGATAGTATCGGTAGCAAATGGAAAGGCAAAGCGAGGAGCGCTGTGAGGAGCATCATGGGAAAGGCCAAAGAGTCATGGGAGAACGATCATAGGTGGCAGACTTTGACGGGCATGATGGATGATTTGAAAATATAGAGTAGGTATAAAGAAAGAATTCCCAGCTGTCTCTCTTTGAAACAGAGGCGAGCGCACGGATTCTACCCAGGTATAGATAAAATAGGGATCTGAGAAGGCCACGTTTCTGATCTATAGCTACCTCCTAAGGAGTAAGAAGCCTTTCAAGTGGTTAGAACAATCTTATTTTAAGATGTCCATATGCCAAATTACATGGAATGTACTCTGAGCTTGATAATAGAAGCATGTATTATGATTACCTACTAGGTAGGTCCCTGACGATATCAAGTAGGCAAAGTCACCACCTGAGTAAAATAAAAAACAAGCTATCCCGTAAGACGCCTTCCTCCATCTAAGCATAATGATAATCAGTGTCCCGTGTCCCATATCCACTCTATTACCCTTCTCCCAATAACCCTTCAGGTACGCATTTGCGCCATGAACGTGAATCCTAGCATCCAATGATAACCTTATCCGAGCCTATCTCATCTAAATACCGATGTTCCAAGCCTGTTTCTCGGATACACCACTCCAATGTAAACTTCCGGCCCAAAGAATGCATTTCTGGTTAAGATATTGGTCTAGTAAGGCAAGAAAAGGAAGGACAGAGCTAACGTTACAAGAATTGCGATAGAAACAGGGTATAAAACGCTCTAAAAAGGAGAGGGAAAAAAACTCAACCCGATCGACCTTCGTGAGCAACCGTGCCGTGGCTCCTTAGTACCCTTTACCCATACTCCCCCGTGATGGCCATACCCGCCCGAAACTACGTGACGCTGTAAACTCCTCATATTCCAACTAGGTACCCCTACATAAACCAAGAAAATACCGTCAAAGCGGCCTATTTCGCAAAGATAAACTATTACAATATGGTGACGGAAAAGGAAAGTGAAAGCGAGAGGCAATTCGTGCTAGAAGTGTATAGAAGTGTGTCCGAGCCCCTATGCAAAAATATGCAAAAATCTGCAATCAAAATTAGGGGAAGGGGATTTGCATCCTGTCAACTGTGGGCCATGCGCAATAAGGGTCGCTTGATTCAAGGAAGCAGAGTGTAAGGTAACATCCCGTAAGCGCATAAGCGAAAAGAGCCGAAACCAAGATTCATGACATCGAGTCTATTCCCCCCCAAAAAATACCTAGGATAAGAGGTAGAAACGCCAGGGATCCAACAAATCCAAAGACCAGATGCGCCGAGGAAACCAGAGATGGGACGACTGGAAGGTATTGTGCATACCCGATTCTGGCCCCCAAGATATTGTTATATCTGGCGGCGACGAAAACGGTAGGCGTGAAAATACATGATCATTGAATCGGAAAGATGGATGGGTTGTTTGCGATATGGGAATAGATGCATATGTCATCCTCGTGTATGGCGACTAGTCCCTCGTAAACGACTATTAATTAGCCTTCGTAGAAAAGCACGTGGATATCACTAGACAATCATATTCGGTGAGTACTAGGGTCGTAAGTGGTCGGACGGAAATCTTATTCTGCTCGACCAAGCCGTAAGGGGTATCAGACATAATTCATCTCCCCCCGCCGTTCCCAGCTTGTAAAGTCGTATAAGGTGCCTCTAGGGTCTGCTGATGGGTTATCTGTATAGGTAGGTAGGTAGGTATGCATTGTGTGTGGATCATCTGCGCAGCCAATATGAAGGAGAGCGGTACCAAAGAGCATGCGGCTGTGGTGAAACGATCGAGGTCGTTATTGTGCATGAGAGAAACGGAATTGGTAATTCAGGAATTGATCAAGCTTCGAGGCGTTGAAAAGGTGGGCTTCCGATGACGACCAGGGAAAATGAAGATGGTTACCCAGTGAGGATGTAAGGAAAGGCGTGACGCAGATGGCATGCATCATGCAGCGGCAGCGGCGCGCACCCGATAGACATACATCTAAGGCTCGCACACCATCCATGTTGCCCACATGGATGTATCTGCCTGTCGACGAGCTTGTGACCAATCAGTCACCGGAGACTAGCGATGCAAAGTCGATCATGGCCGCCTGGGTAGGGTCTTCCCGGGACAGGGAAAGTGATGATAAGACGGTCGTGGTGAAAGGTCGAAATGATTTAAAACTGCCTGATGATGGATGCCAGGGAATCCGGCACTTGAGCGACGTAGCTACCGTAAAGAAATTCATTACGGGTAAGACGGTTCTGACGGCCGAGCGAGCCTTGTATATGCGCAGGTCAGGATGCCGGAGAATAAAATCAAGGCAGGTCGTTTGTGTCGTGCGATCAAAATGGAGTACCGGGAGAAATCGTGATTGGTTGAAGCGACAACAGCTGACCTTGGCCAGACTCCCCCCTTTTCCCCCCACACACACATAACATACCTATACACACCACCTAAACAGAGAGCTTCTCCCCCCACCAATCTCCAACAACTTGGCATATGCCCATATTACGAATAGCCCTCTTTTTTTTTTCCCTCTCTTCCTTTCCCTAGAAGTCTAGGAATCTAGGAGACTAGCATGATCCCCCATCACGGACCACAAACCACGAACCACACATCAAAAATTAATCTTGATACTCCATACATAGTACAGTATGTGGCTCAGATTGCTAGTCCATCTTCCCGCTTCACACCCATACTTTGTGCCGTAAGAACCCGTAAGGAGAAGACGGAGAGGCCGGGGTGTAAACCGTATCGTATGAGGATATGCGGTACGGATGCTCGAGTTGGATCCCGCGCGCTTTGGGCATCTGTTTAGCTTCTTTGTACCATTGACATTGTATGGCTCGTTATGCAACCCTCGCCATCCCGCGACACACGCCTTCTGAATTGTTCCCACCCATTTCCATCCCTAAGAGACCTTTCAGTCACGTCGCTATTCCCGATGACTTACATCACCGTACGTGCCTGTGCCGTACGCATGACTTTGGTGCTGGTGGCTTGTCGTGTAGGCCGGAGTAGAAGCGTCGCCGTAGCCGGTAGAGACAGCAGTAGGGTCCCAACGCTGCGTTAGGCCGTAGCTTGGCAGCGCCGGTAGGTGTTGTTGTGGTCTCGTATCTGCGTGCCTATATGAATTGGGCAAACTATTGATCTGGATGGTTTGTGGGGAGTGGGACTTAATCCCGGGCGAGATCGTACGGCCGGGATACGTCGCCCATCCCGGCGGGGCACCGGTGAGAGATCGTGGCGATGGCATCGCATGCGAATCAGGGTGAGGGTAGCTCTCAGTTACTGTCGGCGTGTGGGGCGGCCCGTAGAGACTGGGGCTCGTACTGCTAACGGGAGTGAGCAAGGCCTGTCCCTGTCCAGGGGGCAACGTCGACGAAGGAGAAGCGGACTAGATTTACGAGTTAGCCGATCTGTCAGTATGTCTCTGGAATGGACGTAAGGATGTAAGGATGTAAGGCAGGCTGAAATTTGAAAAAGAGGGCACGGCTCTCGTTGTACGTAAAAAAACCATGACGAATATGCCGCTCGAAAATCTATATGTGAAACGGATTGGAGAAAACAAAGATGGGGCTTAAGGAGATTAGATGCAGATTAGATGCAGGAAGATGCATCAGAGTCAAAACTCACGTATTTGGAGATGATTTTCTTAAGCGCCGAGCCTAGAATTTTCCAGGGGAACACCTTGACATCTTTCTCGATATTGCGTGGCTTGGGGGCCGGAAATCCCATTATGACCTTGAAGAACTCTTCGCTGTCGGTCTTCGCCTTGCTAACCGTCAGGGGGCGGAACCCCTCGAGATTGCGGCGGATCCGGTTCTTCTCCTCCACCGTGAACCTCCCCGGCGCGGCAACAAGCTGCTCCAGCAGGGATATGGTATCAACGCTCGTAACGTAGCATTCCTCTTTCTCGGCCCAGTAGATGCAGCTGATGCAGATGCTGTTTGGCGGTCTCTCGTTGGCTGCGACAGGCTTAAACGACGTTGTAAGGGTCGAACCTCGCTGCTTCTTGCTGAACATGACTATCCGCCTCCGGTTCTCCCACTCCTCCTGAGTCCACCCAGATGCCATCGATTCGAGATCTCCATTTATCTCTAATATCGCCTTTGTGGAGTACAGGGCGTAAGGATTCAACTGTCCCCCACCAGACGAGCCAGAGGCTTGCAGGGTGCTAGTGCGAATCAGCTGCGGCGCGCTGGAGGTAGGTACGGGTAAAGTCGTGATGCTGCTAGGTCGAGAGATCGTTGTGTGATTTATGGCAGGACTTCGACCGGAGAGGGAATGCGCGTACTGACTCCACGAAGGGGTCTTCAGAGGCGGCGGCGGTGGCGGACGAGGGTAGTCGAGCGCGTAAGACGAGCGGTGGTAAGTCCCTATCATACTGTCGTTATTGGTATAGCCGTTGTCATAGTTGGATGCAACGGCTTGTTGTGCGGTGGGAGCGTAGCCGTACGTATTTGTAGCTGTATCGGTTGCCAGCTGCTCCTGGTCCTGCTGTTTTGTAGGGCTGTCCCTCTGCTCAGGTGACCTGGACCCCCCCTTGACCCGCGTGACGCTCTCAGGCGGGCCATCTGCAGTCCCGGCTGGAGTGTTATGATATGTGAACGTGCCTACGTCTATAGTTGCCAAAGTCTGCCCTGTCGCACTCTCGATCAGGAGTGATAAAGGCACGTTGGCGCTTGGACTCCGCGTGTCTTCAAACTGCGGTGCGTCCCCGCTGACAACATAACCAAAGCCGCTTGCATCCCCCGCGTCCCTAATAGCGTGTGCCGGGCTCTTGTGGGATCCGAACGCTAAGAAGAAGTGGCTCGTGATGGTGATCAGATCGTACGGAGCCGTTATCTTAATTATTACCTTAGTTCCAACCATGCCCGCCGTCGGTTGATACGAGATCAGCGTGGCCACGATGGGGGCCATGTACTGGCCTGCCGAGCCGTTTGCCGCGAAGGCCATCTGATTAAGCTGCGCGGCAGCATTTTCAGACTGCTGAGCCGCGAATTGCTGAGCCGAGTACTGATACTGGGGATCTTGGTAGGATCTTGGTGAATCAAACGCTGAAAGACCAGGATCAAGTTAGCTCGCAGATCCCTACGTTTCATAATCGATGCCATCACTACCCCGGACCAGATACTACGGATATAACCATGATATCTTGCCGACTTTATAGATCTAGATCTCGACCAAGAGACAACCGCACGGAGAACTTACCATGCATCTGGGGCGGTTGAGGTTTTGAATATGCGGGCATAGATAGGAGACCAGGCGGGGAATCCCCACGAAGGTCTCCTCCGTTCGCTCTAGCTGCTGCCTCTTCCTCGTATCGAAGGATCACCGTCTCAGGAGACTCAAGCGCGTCAGCGTCGACGATGATTGGCCTCTGATGGTATTGAGGCTATCATTTCTGGTCAGCATGTCTACCCGAAACCAAATTTCTTAGCAGGAGTTTCCGTCGCTTTGACTCACCTCGAACAGCTTATAGGTTGGATACTCAAACTTGACAGCAGACATCAAGTTGTCCGTTTCCAGCAAGTCTAGAAGATGGCGGAAGGAAACTTGTTCCAAATGGAACGAACAAACACCTGTTTCGGGAGCAGTGTTGCAGAAAGTTGAGGGTCCCTATGTGTCAAGAGACTCTACAAATCTTCTACTTCTTGGATCCCTTATGGGAAAAGATTCCTAATTGCTGATAGGGTATTGTCGGATACTTCTTTCGCGCTCCGCCTGTCTTATTTGCTGCCGAGTCCTTGGATAAATTTGATAATTTCTGTTGGAAATACTAGTGAAACAAACATCCAAGGTTCTGCGGGATGGGAGAGGAGTGGCGGTTGCTGGAAAAGACAGAAACAGGCCACTCTGGGAGTTGACTACTTTGAATCTCAACAGGCTAGAACCGCAGGATGCTCCAGCGGCTTGTTCGTGGGGGGGGGATTAATATGAAAACCCCTTCTTTCTTCCTTCCGAATAGGTCTGGGAATCTTTGACAACTTTAGTTCGTAGAAGTAGATGGGAGCTCAGCGGCGCTCATTGGCTGAAACAGGTTGTTGGCAAACTGATTCTGAGTCGAGTCTCGGAAGGTGGAAGCATCCAAAACTTTTCCCCGCCCCAAAAAGAGGATACTCAACTCCTTGAATATCTTGTTGTTCGTCTGGTTGGGTTGTTAGTTATTTATACTATACTGTTGGTAATTAGCTAAGAGAAATGGCGGCGGAAGTCGATCCAGATGATCCCGTTGTTATACAAGCTTAGAGAACCGTGCCGGAAGGCTGTAAAGTGGGAATGGCGATGGATGGCTGGCCTGGCGCAACTAAACGACAAAGGGTTATAACTCACGAACTACACCCAAAATTCGATTGAGTGTGGAGACTGGTTTCTTCGTATGCAGCCTGCCCGAACGTGTTCGCATGAAGGTGAGCTAGGAGGGCTGCAATCAGAAGTACGCAGCTATCCGGGAGGTTCGCGTGTCCCGCGTGGTTCGTGTCGTAACTTGAGCCAAAGGACACGAAGTGCCAACAACGAACAGGTAAACGGGCTAAAGAACTGCAAGTTGTCGGAGAACCTGTCAGCAAACGAACGGGACTCAGAAGGAGGGTCTCTCAAATATGTGTGTGTGAGACGTTGATCCTCAAACTGGGACAAGATGGGGAGAAGTTCTTCGAAGGGATCAAGAACTGATAAAGAGACGAAAAGAATAAGGTGCGAGACACATTTGTCGGATCGCCGTTGTGAAGTATTGGGGCTGTAGTTTAAGATTCCTGTGTTGTGGCCGGTCGAGACCATTGCATTACACAGGCGTATAGTACTATCGATGTACCTTTTTTTGCTTGGTTGCTCATCTCAAGCCTCCCCCTGCTTTACTTTTATTGCTAAATATTTTTTTTATCTTTCTTTTCTTGGCTCGTGTAATTTTTTTAACCCTTTCTCGAAATGGGTCTGATAGGCGGCCGCAGACTTCTGGCGCCTCTATACCTTTTGCCCTCCCAGACGTATCCCAAATTCTTGTAACTCTAGAATCTTGCGTGCGGGTGATATTGAGTCGGGCAGTTGCTTGAGTATGCAGTAATGATGCCAACCCTGATGATAGTTTAGAGAGAGGGTGGAGGAGTCAAGGCTAACAGGGATGCTGGCCGTTGAAATGCGAGATTCTCAATGTCTTAAAAACTGCAAATCATGCAAGGGTCTGTGGTCGGGGGGGTGAGAGACGACAACTTGGGGTTGTGCCCCAGAGTCAAGACAGGTAGGTAGAAGCACGGGTGACTATCCCCCACATTATTCCAAAGGGATAGCTTCTAGGTAGGTATACAGGTAGACCATTAGGAGTAGGGCCCCTATGGTGGCTCCTAGTATGACGGGTATGGGAGGGGGGGAATAAAAAATAATAATGGAAAAAGCATAGAGCGAGTGGAGGGGGCAAGACGAAAAGAGCAATGAGCTGACGGGAATGACAAGACAAGGATGAGTAGACATACATACTATGCGCACAACCAGAAGGGGGTGTAAGTGTAAGTATAAGTGGAAAAGATGGCGCAACTTTCATCGCCCAGCGTAGTAAACTGCACCACGTTGTATAAGCTAGACTGGGACTCAGTTGGTTGATAGGACTAGCCGAATGGGTGAATTTCGAGACCTTCCGTCGTTAACTGAGGCGAGAAAGCTATTACGGACAAGTACGAAGGATATATAGCTGAGGTATCGCGCATAATGCTAAGGTACTTGTGTATATGTAGGCACTGTATGTAGGACCTAGCTAGGTGTGTAGGTGTGTTGATATATGGGTGAATAATGGATGTCTACCTGCATATACTTTTCATGGCTCTGATTTTAGCTGTAGTTAGCACCAAAAGCGGCATAATTAGCCAGATAAAAAATAAAGCTGGCATTGCACTTGCAAGTAGTAGTAGCAATAGAAGAAGAGATAGTATTCAGCATAGCGACGAGGTGATTGGATAACGGCGTGAAAATTAACATAAGTTCCTTTGCGATGTGCTCTTTTCTTTTTCTCGTCCCAAATCGACCTAGCAATAGACGCCTGTTGTCCAGAGCTTTAAAGATGGGGACGCGTGTGTTAGTCGTGTGTAGATCGATGAGCAGGGGGGTGGTGGTGGGATTACCGGAAAGAGGTAAGTAACCAGGAATATCATTGGCCGGTCACTTTATTCCTCTTAGCTTATGCAGCTATTGGACGATCTCCGCAGGCCAATGGAGCTGTGGGCAGCCATCTCTAAAGATCTCTAACCTGGTTCGGATGGGTGGGATGACCTAGGAGTTCGCAGCGAAGGGTTGCTACTCCATATCCTCGTGAACTGACGCTCTTGCAGCCGTCGTCGTCGCCGTACCCAAGCCGTCCCAGATAGGGTACATCCTCAACTAACGTGTGTGCCACTCGGCGAGATTTCCTCATTTCATAGTGGCAGGTTCCAAAATAGAAGGGAGAGAGAATGATGGACGGCATCAGCCGCGCCCAGTGGAACCCCAACCCTTACTTTTGGAGGACATTTACCAGGGGGGCCGTGTATGTACATGGGTACTTGGAAACACGGGTCGAGGAACTCGCCCTTCATCTTGGCAGCGTCTTTATTTTTTCTTCTTCGGTTCATCGGCCTTGGGGCCGACGATTTTGAAAAATACCCTATGAGTAGAAGATTTCCGAAGCTGACGACTTAACGGAGCTCTTCAAAATATTCGGTCCTTTCCCACCATGTGTAGGAATGCTAGCGATAAATCTCTAGTCCGCGGAAAAATAGCTATTCAGAAGAGAAGGGGGTAAAAAAAAGCAACATGCCAAGGCAAGGTGAGAAGAACGTTACAAAAGGGGGCTAGCATATGACAATAGAAATGTTGAACTGACATGTCATGAGAGAATAGTACTTTTGCTAGAGTCTTTTGGAATGATCACCTAGTAGTGATGCTATTTTCCAACTGCTGCTAGCATATTTCGGACGGCCAGCCTTCATGCGTCATCCGGACTTCGCAACTTCGACATCAAATTACAAGTCAACTACATAAGACGCAAGTGCTAAATGATAGTATCTATATATACACGTGAAATATCTATAAGAGAATTAAGAGCGAGTCCTTAGCTAGTAGCCAATGTGGTATGGGAGTTATACTAGAGAAATAGACGATGCAAAGCTGATAATATCCATGTAGTCCGAAATCAATAGCAATACGTAGTACTCGGAAACGTTGGCTATAATTTATGAACATCATATATCGAGTCAACATACAGTTTCGTAAAGTCCGGCACAAGTAACATCATTTGTTGAATACTAGATTGCTAAGGTATCACAACGTAGGAGGCGTCAGTCTTGACTAAGTTGTTCATCGAGCATGACGCCCCCATTCAAGAGGTTCCAATAAAGATCTTCCAGCTATATCGAACCCCTCCCTTGCTATTGTTTTCTTCTTTGCTTCCGGCAATTACGTCTGGTAGTTGTTCTCTCTCTCTCTCTCTCTCTCCTAAAAAAAAGGCACATCGCATGAGTGTCATCACCCACATACTCACGTCTAAACAGATTTGGTACGTACAGGTAGATACATAAGTTAACCAATATAGGTACCTAGGAGATTTTTTTCTATTTTATTTTATTTTATTTTATTTATTTATCTATTTTTGTTTTGTCGGTGCACATATGATATTTGAACCAAATAAAATAGCACTGCTTTAAAAGCCTCTATCGTATGTAGGAAGAAAAGCTATCCCTACGTAGAACCTGCAAGTTACAAAATACTTGTTGCTAGTACGTATGTACCCTCGTATGATGATCGCCCTTGGCGGTGGGGAGACCCTGTCGCAGGGATTTTAATGATGGTGCGGCGTATCTACAGTGGTGTAGGATGCAGTCATACGGTAAATACCATTTATGCAGGATACATATACCTGATGACTACAGTACGAAAGGCGTCTAGGTTGTATCAAGCTTTCTCTATATCTGGGTGCTTTATGTATGACTACATTCGTGTCACGGTAACTTGCAAGTTACAGGTTGTTGATTATAAGAGTCTCGCGAAGTTCAAGCCTCATCACCTCAGGAGTCCCTTGTCTATATTTTACCTCATCGGCGAAAATCTCCACACCGATCTAATCATAAGACTCCGGACCGAAATTGAATTATGCTCGGATGGATTGGGAAGAATTGGAGGTACGGTAATTATCTCCTACCTACCAAGTACCTAGATCGGTAAATACCACGCGCCAGTGTCTAATACAAGTATTGGCTAGCAAGGACTTTCAAGACGAGAGTCGACGATAGCCTAAGTTACATGGGTAGTTGAGCAATGCATACATATGGTATCCTCATAAGATTTAGTGACACCCTTGCACCGGTTCCAAGATTCATCAATCCTAGGCACGTCAAGACCTGATCGTCACACCTCTTCTAAGATCTTCGATACGGCCGTATATGGTTAGCGTGGGAGAACGAGAACTTCCTCGCAAAAACCAATCTGCCGGCTTACGATGCGGGCTGCGCGGAACTGCGCAATTGCATTTCCAGCGTTGTACGAAGGTCCGTGAGGATAGGGTACAGCTTTCACGCTGAGTTGACATTAGCTTCGCATCGTCGCTAAATGTCACAGCAGGGCTGATCATCCAGATCAAGGCCTCCCCTTCGAATATCAAAAAGTACCTTGACATGTCGTAAGGTAGGTAGGTAGTTAAGTATGTACTATGCAGTCAATTATACTCACGAACGCATGCAAGCTTCCTCAAATCACTGTTTGGGTTCTATTACTATGTATTGTTTCGATAGGCCCAACCCTGTAGCAGCCCTAAGTCGTACGCGATTTCTGTAAGTTCGGGTCCCAATAGTTTGGGCCAAAGTCCGGTTGGTTCCCATGTCTCGCACATGCTCGACGGCTATGAACGTCCCCCAGTGTCTCTCTCTACCTTACCTTACTACCTTATTCCTTTACTACCTACCGGTGGGTTCAAAACAGAGGTTCCTGGATACCGGGAATAGCTATTTGTCCCTGTCATACCCCAAGTTTTGTCGCAGATTCGCGATGGAAGCCCCCAAGGTAGGGTAACACGTCCCCGTCTACTGGGACCAAGATAATAAAGAGGTACCGAGTGTGCAACTACGTAGCTGATCACAGCCCCTGGCTTTCAAACGCTGTGATCGCCGAGCTATTGAGTTACAAGGTTGGCGACTGAAATAATATCGGACTCGTTTAATCAGCAGGTAAACGGCATGTACTTACGTAGGTACGTAGGTAGATAGATACTTAGTACCTAGATCAGAGAGTGGATGGATTCAGCTGCAATTAGGCTAAGAGATTCAGCGCGTTTCGACAACGACCATTCTGGAAATTAGATGGTTAAAAAAAAACAGCAAAAAGGTACCTTAGTCCTATAGGCACAGTAATGTCATCGATATAGTCATGTAAGGGCTATCTTCATTGAAAAAATAGCCACGGTGACTATCATCACCGATCTACTCTTCGCCAAGAGCTTCCCGTTCCCGTCCCTATACTAAGGTATGTTTCTCTATACATTCATCATCGCCGAAGGTGAGTAATCATAAACCAAAACGACCCCATGATGGCGATCAGCCGCTAGATATTCTTGACGTATGCCTTTTCTGGCTCTGACAAGGGAAATTGATGACCTGCTTATAGTGGGGTCGGGAAGAAAAAAGGGGGGGTGGGTGAGAGATGGCTTATTACGGACAGGGTTGCGTGATAAAATGTACAAGGATCTCAGGCTCGTGCATATGCAAGTCGACATAGTATTGCGGGCTTCACTTAGAATAGGTGCCGCTCACATGCTCTCTTCCCAATGCACGGATGCAGCCACATAAAACTGGAGGAACCATACCATTCGGCTCAGGCCGAGAGATGCCCATAGTACCGGCAGGGTTTCAGAGCTTATTTGGCCGACCAGGGGAAGTCATTGAAGATCGAACCCTCTATCCCTCTTCTCGGCACCTATACTCCACCTTTTCCTTTCAGTAGTATGGCGGAATTGGGTCGATGCTGGATTACGGCAACGTCAATCGCACGTAGCGCTGCTTGGCCAGGCACCGTCTATTCTCATCTCCCAGGCAAGGGGCCTCTTAAGCCCATCCCAAGTCAGGCCATCGGGTGTTGTTGTACGGGAGCACTGCGAAGGCCCGCACGAGGCGACGAGATAAATGGGACGAGGTGGGATAGGATGGTACGGTAATGTAGGTAGGTACCTAGGTAAGTAGGGTAGGTCTTGGAGGGGGTAAACAAGAAATCGACGCTCCGAAGCTCGCTTGCTAGCTCCATAATGCCGGAGCCTGGAGGGAATATACGTGTAAAGGTAGGTAGGTAGGTATGTATTGTGTGTAAGCACTGTAAGTAGGCAACACCAAGGACATGAAATTTCATTTATCGACAACAGAGGCTTGGCCAAGAACAGTAACGGGAAACGAGGAACACGCTTAGGTGCGCAGAGATTATGCAGCGAGAGATTGTTCCCTTTAGATCTCGCGCACTCCCTTTCCCTCTAGGTGTCCCCGATCCTGGCGCTTGGAAAAGATGAAGTAACACGGCGCTACCACATATGCCGTACGACGTTCACAGCAGCAGCCAGGAATAGAGAGTGGGATTCCCGCTGTCATTCGCCCTGTAATAGCGAAGAGGGAACCGACGATCTGGCTGCCATCTCTCAACCACCAACTTGGCGAGCTCATCCTGGCATGGTTGCCTAAGCCAGGGCAAGCTTGTGCGGTTCGAGATTCCGTGATTCACAACGTTACGTATCCCGGCGTCTCTAGGTCTCTCCCAGGTCCTCGGGCAAGCTTTAGGTTGACATCTGGAGGCCTGGTACTATAGAATACACATTGCGCTTTCGGGCCTACGGGATCTGCTTCTCCTCTTCATCATGTCATTCGCAACGAGGCTCGTATGATTTCATTGCCCCTATGGCGAGGAAGCAGGTAGGCGACGCCCGGGTGACGCTGCCATATCGTCGGGTTCTTCTCAATTGCAACGGCTTTGTCTTGCTCCTCGACGAAGAGGGTGGGATGGCAAAGTTGAGACTAGACATCTTACCGTTTAATATAGATGTTTCGAGCCCTTGCAGCATCGAACTGCGCTGAGACGTGATAGATCATCCCCTCCGCACGTTATCGACATCCTTACAGAAACGTGGTGTTCCAAGCCACCAGGTAGCTCATGTGAACCTGACACTTGATCTATAAACGTCCTCCTTCCGCGCCGAGAACTAGTGTAAATATTCTTATAGTATTGATAGACTAATTCATCATCTCTTTTCATTTATTTCTACGTCTAGCAAGTTTCTCTAATGCCATTGTGATTGTTATTATCTCCCTGAGTAAGCGTTTTCCCTCATCATGATAATTACCCACCCACTTCGGTATCTCTAAGTAAGCGTTCTAGCGGCATATTCTTGTTCTTTCTATACCATTAAGGAGGAGAAAAACTCACCAAGTAATTTATCGGGATAACAAGACAGCGTCACTTAATGGGCCGCCCAACCGCATAGCCTAGAGCAACAGATCTAGTGATTGACCACTTTCCATATACTTTTTGATTTAGGCTTGTAAAGCTTTCCTACATGGCACTCGGCATCGAATGTAATACACAATTATGGAGTGCTGAGGAATATGCTGCATGGATCCACCGGGCAGCTCTGAAGCCTCTACACTACGATTACCAAGTTTACCCCTTTTTTGTCACCACTTATGTCACCAAGTAGCGAAAAGCGGACAACCCGGACTTCATAGATTGGCTTTCAAGTTAATCTGATCCAATTATATTCAATGACATATAAGTTGGTCTGAAAGTTGAGGGCGCTTGCGAGTTAAGCAGCTATCCGTTCCTGGGTACCTCATCTCCGTGTGTCCCTCGATCCTGCAGCGATGCGTGTACTCCGACCTCAGCAAGTTTACGTCCGTAAAACAGACGTGCGTGCCCTGCTGTGCGACAAACATATGAGTAGGCTCGTGTCAATTAGTATTTGATTTCATTAGACTTTCATTTAGGGCAAGTTCGTAGGACCGCACCATATAAGAAACATTCACGGGCAGTCGCTCTTCATCTGCAATCAAGAACATACCTATATATCACTCATAACTTTCTATATTAATAATCTGTGTCAAGTAAATTAACGATTTGTTGAATACCGTAAAGCCCAACTAATGACCAGGTCGAAACGCCCCTTACTATCATATCAACACGAACATTTCTACGTCCATCGCTTCGGACTGAGACTTGATCCCGATGTGCGGTAGATTGAGATGCTCTCGTTAACGACAATTACGTATAGCATCACAGTATGTCGCCGTGGCATGATGCGCTCAGCCGAATGAGGGACCAGTTATGATGAAAAGTCGTTCCGAGTTACCTTGGAGGCTCGCTTTCTAGAAATTACATGACATGATCCAAATAACCCCGTATAAAGAATGGTAACACTCGGTATAGTCTCCTAGGGGCTCCGAAATGCCGGTTAGTAAGAGACAGACCAGATTTTCCCAGTTTCTAGCGGCTGTCTGACCGGGGTTCAAAGAATTCGGGAAAAGATACGTGACTATATGTTGCTTTGCCGTGAAACTGTTACCGGACTGCTGGGACTCGACAGCCTGTAATATGTTGGCGATTTCAATGAGCATGCGTGTTCCCGTCGCCCCATGGGTCTGATGATGTGGGACATCCCAGCAAGCTGGTCGGTTGGTGCCCGGTAATTTACAAACACGACCAATTTCTGCAGCGGTAATACTCGTTTCGTCATGTGGTTCGAGGAAAGGAGAACTGGGGTCTGTTAAGATAGGGACTCTTTGTGCTCGATGACTATAGAGAGCTACCATACAGATGGATCTAGCTCAGAAAGCCGTCCGTCGTCATGCTCCGTAGCGGTCCTATCCTGTATCGCTCTGTATCGTCCTGTATCGTTCTGTATCGTTAAGATACCTACCTACGCAATAAGCCACTGTCTCAGTTTTCCGTGAACGAGCCGCACGTGGGTTTTGTGCTCACCCTCGTCATCTTTGGCGCCGACTGGATATTATCAGCGAAGTATATGACTTTTTACTTCCATCGAGAAAAAAAGATATAGTACCCTATTCGGGTTATTGACTAGGTACGTCTGGATGCAGAGTCGCATTAGCCCACCCAGCCACCGGTGAAGTATTTCCGGGGCTCGCGCGTAAAAGGCAGAACGAATGGGCATAGACAAGTAAACCGCGAGAAATTTCCTCTGCCGCACGTTTCCGATTCATGCAAGCAGCCGTCGCTTGGGTACTGGGCAAGGGGTCACTGGATCTGGGGACTAAGTACGGTACTGCCTGATCTCGAGTGACGAGCACGAAATTTTATTGATTCTGAGGACACAAGTCATACTCGCCGGCACCCGCATCTATCTAACTGTACCTCTCTGTGGCACAGTATATTAACCTTGAATGTGACTCCTGCTTAGATGAGAGAGAAGGGCTCTTCAGGCAGCCAAGGGAAGAGATAGCGAGCGACAGAGGTAGAGAGGGTCGGCTCAGACCTGCGCTAACTTCACCCCTTTGGCTACAATTACGCTTCTATGGCTGTACTGCTTACGGCGTTTAGCGAAGTATCATCTACCAACCCCAATATAACAAGTATCTTACAGGGAAACCCCAAGTAAATCCTAAGGTGCTTCGCTAAATGGATCTCGGTGAAAGAATCTTTGCTTCTTTTGTCCGTTCGTGCCGGAGTAGTCTCCTTCTATCTTGGGCTTCTGCCAAATTTAGTCGGAGATGAATTCCACCCATTAGAAACTAATAACTACAATTCTCCGTACAAGCGAGCGAATTCTTGGGCAAGTATTGGCTGCACCCCTATATCGGTGGCTTTGATCGTCATGCCGTCCGGAACGCCATCCACCACTAGATATGGTTGACCGCCTATTTGTCTGCTGCAAGTGCGCAGCGGCCGCAGAGGACTAGATTGTATCAAAGTTCCAAGTTCTAGACCCGAGCTTACCACATGTTTAGCTTGGTAAATTTCTTATCTGCTGCGAATTCCTATTACATACCTACCTGGGTAGCTTGATCTTTACCTAACTTCTAGGCTTCTAACCCTAGAGCCCTTGGGAACCCGGGGTGAATTTTCAAAAGAGGCGTAATTGATAGGCTACCTAGGTAGGATATCATATTTTTTCTAAGATTCAAAGTAGGCCTAGCCCCGCGAGTTTGATGTAGCCTGCCTATATGGTGGAGGTATCGATGCTCATAATCGTGGCCCTACTAGGTATTAGCGCGACCAGGCTCGGAGCTCTCAGGAAGTCGGTCCCTATTCGTAGCCGATTTAAGCTACGAGGGATTCCCAGTATACCTGATATGATCGATGTATTAAGGATCTAGGAATGTCTATCTATAATATGACAATGGATCTAAGTCTTTGGTTATTCCCACGTGTCGTTGCGAGCCCACCATTCTGGGTACCTTTACATGCGCCGAGGCCTTGGAATTCTGATCTATAGATTAGCGAGGCGCCACGTATATCCGGGACTGACTTTAGTAGAAGTAGACATATGTACTGCTCTCTATAGCCCGGCGATGTGTAACTAGATGGTTGGTCTAAGATCTAACCCCGGGATTTACAGCAAGGATACTGAAGGTACCTGAATTGCGGCATCCCCGATAATATACCCAGGTAAGCACTATGTGACTGTTGTATGCTAGTTTCTATTACGTGCCTATTAGCTTAGGCAGGTATAATTTCTTACGTACGACTTCTTAAGTACGAGTCCTTAAGCACCTAGTCCATCTATGTACCTAGTAGGTAAGATCAAACCGCTATGAGTCGAAAGATTTCTTAATACTGTACGATGAGTCGAGGACAAAGAGTTTCGCAAGGCACCCGTGCTTGATTTCTCCTTTTATGGCCTCCTATCCGATCCTGTGGTGGATAGGTGTCGGGTATATCACGCGCTAGTCACCATCTATGCAACCAGGGGCTCGCGTCGTGAGCATAGTAATCAGGGCATTATTCGGCTCCATTGGTAGGTCTATCAGAATACTCAAAGGAAACTTTCTCGTATTCCGGAATCCCGCGAGGGTCAACAAGGCTAAATGCTAAGGATTCTACTACGAATGCAAAGAGGGACAGTAAGCTTTTAGAAACTATCGACTATGAGAAATTTATATGGGATTTAACCGCATTATCAACTTTCGGTCCGTTTCTGTGCAATTGAGATACTGCCCTATGCAGAAGCTAAGTAGATACCTGCCGTAGGTAGGTGGTAGTACCTAATAAGGAGTACATACCTACCTACATAGTACTAACCATTGCTATATTGTGTTTCCATTGACGTTCTTTATTAAAACACCGATGACCAGAAATTGTTAGCTCAAAAGATCCTTACCTCTATATTAGATCTTTGAAGGGTTTATCCCATGATATCTATTCATCCAAGGCCCACGGTTAAGACCAACGATAGCATGAACGGCCGAGCTGAAAGTCGACTCGATTTTTATTAAGTTACTTGACTCGGATTATGGTAGTTAGCACGTAATAGACCTTTACATTCCTATAAAATCCCAGGTCTCGATCTTACGTGGCGAGGAGTAAATCTAATAATCCACTTCGTATCTACTAAGTACCTACATAGGTAAGTAGGCACATTTCATGAAATTTCCCGACAAATTCCAGCTAACTCAATAATGCGAAGAGGTCTTAAAGGATTAACTTGTTAGAAACTTATCTATGCTATGAGGTCGGATACTAAGAAACATGCTTACCGAGGTACCTATATTCAAGTAAAAACAATACAGCCAGGAGGTTGTAAGATCCTCGTTAGAGACCATAAACTATACCGGGCATGTATGGACTTATCCGGACGCCCTTATCTATGAAATGTAGAGTGCCATCGGGAACTGCTACCCCTTGAATGTTGAAAAGTAAAGAGTATACCTACCCACGAACCTATTTAATGAGGTTCTTAACTTTATATCTAAACATCGATCATGCTTGTGATGTAGTTGACTTGTCAACTCTCACTTATGTCGAGCCTGGTCCAGCTCCATCATAACCCGAGCGCAGAAAACGAATCTCAAATAATAGAGTTGAAATATGGGATGCTTCTGAATACGAATGCAGAGTAATCGTGATTGTACGCGACGATCTCTACAATTTAAAAAGCCCAGCGAGGATTAAAACTTGATAATACAATGTATAATTTTCCTCCCGGGCCGTCTTCCCTTTCAGACTAGATATTCCAATACGGGATTTCGCAATATTTACGGCACAAGCTGATATAGTGATCAGGTCGTGGCCTGGATCGTTCGACCGTGGATCGTTCGCCCTCCCAAAGCCTTATTAAGATCATACGTAGCGGTCCGCCTGATTAACGCCCGGCTAAGGTAGCTAGTTTCATGCGACGACGCTGAAACCGAACGATCCGTCAAATACATCGATGTCCTCCGGCCTCATTCCACCTCGCATACCTTTCAACAGATCTAATTGAGGCACCTGGTTGCTAGGGTAAAAGGTCAAGAGATTGTCCATATCTTCGTCAGTAAAGCCACACATCTCGTCCCAGCTATAGGCGTCGCTGACTCTCGTCATCCAGCGCATCCTCTTCGGACCCTCCTCGGGACTAGGGGCTATCTGGCGCAGCTTGGCGCGCAACTCCCCGATCCTCTCAATCGCGTCGCCAACGCCCTTCGGCAACTGGTTACCGATCCATTTCCTGATACTGGCGGCTAACCTGGGGCCCTTGCCATTGGTGCTAACCATGATCTGCAGGGGGCCATCCCGGTGCACGCTTCCAAAATAAAAGTCGCATTCGGGCGGGACATCGGCGATATTGGCGGGTATGCGGTGCTGCTTACACAGCTTCCAAATCTGGGTGGAGGCGGCAGGGTCATCAACGGCGACGAGCACCATATCAGGGGGCCCGTTACTTGGGGGCAATGTTTCGAGGTCCGACGGGCTGAACGGGCGGTTCACATGAGTGACCTCGTCGTTGGCAATACGATGGCGCACTTCGGGGTTAAGGCCGGAAGACGGGCACACGACGGTTACATGGGCGTCGGCGTTCAGGACGTTGAGGATGCGGCCAGCCGCGACCTATACGGACTATTATTATAATTCAGGAACGACAGGACAATGTATGGTTACTCACCTCGCCGCCTCCTACAACCAGCACATGTTTGTTTTTAACCTGCCAAGCGAGAATCAAACTTCCTCCACCTTGGACTTTAGGGAATTGGTCGTCGCTGTTACTGGACATCATGTGATTCAGCAAGCTCTGAGCTCTCAGTAAAACAACTTTACTGCATGATCGTCGAGAATATACACATTGAAGCTTGGGGGTTTATAGTGCTTAGAGGCTAAGATAGAATAGGATGGAGGATGGAGGATGGGTGCATAAAGCAAGTATAGAGAGAGACAATTAAAAGAAAAGGAGTTTGCTGTGACTTAAAGCATGTTTGGATTGTTTTGTTTTGTTTTGTTTTGATTACCTACACGTATTTCTCCGGAGACGCTGGCATCGGAGAGGCAGCGAATAATGAGCCTCAAGAGATTTGATACGGTGTGATTTAAAGAGGAAAAAAGATGTGATGACGAAAAGAGCCAGGATATAGAAACGATGGTTCTTGTGGTTCCCTTCTATCAATTAGATCAATTAGTGGCACGCGACAAAGCTTAGGGTGCCTAAACAAGCTTAGCTATAGTGGTTAGAGTGGGGAAGGCTCCAGCTTAGAAGGTTCTAATGTTACCTGCCAGGTGAGAATAATTGAACTTTGGCTGCTCTGGAAGCAATGTTCCAGGAATCCAGCGCATGCAGACTAGTGCAGGCAAGTGCTGTAGCTTCCAGGTTTCAAGGCTCCATTAGAAGCTGAGCTGAAGCTTCCCATCCATGGTGGATGTGAATTAGCCCAGTATAAATATGTACACGCTTGAAGATAGTGCTCACTAACAAATCAAGGACCATATCTATCAATCTCCGCGTACTGAATTATAGGACTAGGAAGGTACCAATTAGCAGCAACAGCAGCCTTGCGCCCCTCGTAAATTAAATTCTAACTGCCTTGCGACGCAACCTTGGAAACTCTCCAACTACAACATTGAAGCCAACAAATTCCCATGCCCATGCCCACGCCCATAACGATCCTAATGTCCAACCAAGTATATGCCGCGAACTGCAAATCGCCGAAGGCCATCTAATGTGCAAGCCGAGTCCGTTCGACCCTCTAAAATCCAATTCCTGCGACTCGATTACCTTTCCAAGGAATCCGGACTTAGGAACCGTTCCAGCCACGAAACAGAAACGGCCGCAACGGGAGCTACGGCGGAGGTTATTGGTCCTAATGGCTTTGCAAATGCTACAGTTCTAGTAGAAGTTCAATATGTCCGGTCGAAAGCTTGGTGGGGGGAGGATATTGGGCAACGGAAAGGGCCTCGCGCCTCCGGCCCCCCAAGCCATCCGGAGAGAGAGAGAAAGAGCTGCGAGCCCGTCTGGTCATTCTGCTCCGTCTGATAGTACATTGTCTATTGGCTCTCCCGCCGCATCATTATCCCCTGGTACGAGCCCATTGCCCGATTTTGCCCAAGATCTTACTTCCAATATCAGTCTGGGAGGACCGAGTAATGGCAGCCAGTCGGGATCTAAGCTTGTGTGTCCTATCTGCGAAGAGGAGATGTTGACTCTACTGCAATTGAATCGCCATATCGATGATACGCACCAAGAACTACCAGAATTTGAGCAGGATGAGGTCAAGTCTTGGATAGATAAGCAGGTTCTCAAGGCTAAGAAGTTCCAACCACTCTCTCTGATCAACCAGAAGCTTCGCGGCCTTGAAGTCTTCGAGTCCAACGAATCGCTCCCGCTTCCCGCTCCGGTTGCAGTCAGAACAAATAGAGCTCCAGCTCCCGATTTACCCTTAGACCCTGACGATATAATTACGAAATCTCATTGGCAACGACCGGGCCTGAGCGATTCGTGTACGGATCTGGCGTGCGGGAAGAGATTAGGTGCTGTCAATGGCAGTATAAATTGCAGGCAGTGCGGGAGGTTGTTCTGTGAAGAACATACCATGTACCAGATGAAGCTATCGAGGTCGGCATCACATGAACCTGTGAGGGGATACTGGTATAGAGTCTGTGAAACGTGTTACAAGTCAAGAGAAGGATATAACGATCATAATGGGCTCACAAGAGATCACATGAAAGAATTCGCTGGTATGCGGAGAAAGAGAGTCGATAGACAGACCCTCGAAATATCACGACTGGAAAAGCGCCTTACTAAGTTGACGCAGTTACTCGCACATCCACCTGAGGAAGCGGGAACAAGTGGCGGGACAAGTCTGCTCCCGCCCTTAGCTGCTCAGAGGAATCAGCGTAAGGCCATTGAACAGACGATAGTAACATGGGAGGATGATGGGAAGGTTGCTAAATGTCCATTTTGCCAGCAAGAGTTTTCTTGGACGTTTAGAAGGCATCATTGTAGGATATGCGGGCGCGTTGTATGTTCGGATCCGCAAACCGGGTGCTCATCAGACGTCGGCCTGAACGTTGCGAAATCAACTACACCCACTTCGGAGAAACCAGCAGGGAACAATCCCATAAGTGTCGATGTTCGCATGTGTCGGGATTGCAAATTCACCATTTTCTCTAAAAGGGATTTTATGGAATCTATTGTGCATAAACCCCCTGATCAACGAGCTTACGAGACGCTTAAGCAATTTGAACGAGGTATACAGCTTTTGATACCTACGTTTCAAAGAGCTCTCTTGCCATTGCAGGACGAGAATAACCCACCAAGTCACGCGCAAATCCAAGAAGCCTCCAAGATCAGGAAGCGGCTCACAGATAGTTTCACCAAATACGACGTTGCTGCTCGGCGAATACGCGACATGAAGACGGATAACCCAGCCCAACGACAGCTTCAGAAAGCCATCCACCAAGCAGCGTCCTCTTTCTTGCACATGCACATGTTGCCTCTTAAAAATCTACCCCGTATGTTGAAACATCACAGCTCTAGCTCTAGTTCGTCTAGGAATCGACTTCTCACGAACGGGCATGTGGCAAGCCCGCTGCGTAACGGTAGTGATGTATTAGAGACGGCAAGTCAGACGAGCGAAACGAGTACCGTGGTATCCGCGCTAGAGACAGAAGAAAAGGAGCTGCGCGAGCGTCTAATCGTTCTAGAGGAGCAGAGGTATATGGTTCAGAAGATGATTAATAGCGCGCACGGCGCTCGGCGGTTTGAAGAAGTTAGCGCCCTGACGCGGAATGTCGAGGAACTAGACACGGAAATCGAGGGCATTAGAGGCAAGGTTGCAGCCGTTGAAGATAAATGGCAAGGCCTATACGCGAATGGTGGCCCTGGAGTAATCCCGTAATAAATCACTCTATACTCATGTTATTAGCATAGAATTGCGAGGATGAGGTGAGAAACACCAGAGGAAGAAATGGATCAATAGTTAGGATCAGAGGCCTCGTGCGGAAGCAAATGTGGGATGGCACTTATTGTACAGACTTCAGACTACTGCATCGGCAATGGCGTTGTTGGCTGGGTATTGGCTACCTTGAACTTATTTACGCAGGCGCCGTCATTTTCAGGGGGTTGGAAATTAGGTCTTCTAGGGATCCCTAACTGCCTTTTCTAATATTCATAGTCCATGTACAATTTAGCAACCTTGAAAATCATGTGGATTTAAAATGATTTACTACCTTTGTTATGGACTGGTGTATATAGACTATGGAATAACCGCATCCGCTTGCTGGCATCTGATTTCCTCGCGGGAATTTATATATCCTAGCTTGTGTGGCCAACAGGCCTCTTGGGTGACCGCAACACCACAGATTGCAAATATTTCTCCCTAATATTGTTGTTTTCTGGACATACTTTGACGAGTCGGTACTCAGCAGGCAACTCGCTCGAGTCCCACGGCAGCGCAATGTAGCGATCGCCGAAGCGGTCCCAAAGCACCTCGTCCCGCGGTGTTAGCTCCTCGAGGCGGCGACTACCTATCTCCTGCTTGTACGCATCGAGCATCAGCAGGAACAGCGAATCGGATGTGAGCTCTGAGGACGGACCATGGCTAAATGAGAATAGGCTTCGCAACACCTCGCTAGAAGCCGTAAGTGCTGTTCTGCTACCTCGAGCCATGCTAAAACAGATTCTCGACTGGGGAATAGCGAGTGGTAATTTCGGTGTTAACTGCGGATCATATGCCCAGCCCAGTTGCGTGGAATTTTCAACGTCGTCTAACATCATAGCTTCTTCTAACGGCATATTAAAACTACAATTCTCAACAGACAGGCAGAGCACGTCATCGGCGCGGACTGAAACAATCCGGTGCTCCAGTGGCTCGGGATCTTTCACCGGCACGCTGAACATCGTCTTGCTCCTTATCTGGCCGTCCCCCGCCATCACAAACAACCCTTGACGAGGACGCGTCAATGTAATAGTAGCGGTTTCGGATTCCGAAAGGGCGCACACGTCACGGGCCTCGTGACACACGCGGCGTAGCATCTCGCGGGCTTGCCATGCTGAGGGATCGTACCGGCTTACCTCATCGTCGGAGTCGTCGATAGATAGGCGTCGCAGATCTAGGTACAGCCATGGCGGGGAACTACTCCTGTTGGCGCCGGGGTGATCGTTGGGAATGCAGTGTACGTTGAAGAAGTTGATGCCTGGGACTGGGAGGGCGAAGCGCCAGATCTGATGTCGGATTTCTGGGGGGAGGTCTGGGAATTTGGTGAACAAGAGCTCTGGAGTGGAAGTGGAGGGAGAGGGCGAGGGCGAGGGGGATAGTGATAAAGACATTGGCTGGTAGTGATGTGAGATTATCGAGTGTCTTGTTTAACCATCCAGGTATTTGCTTCGGCCTGAAGTGATTCCTAGCAGATATGAAAATAGCATGAAGATGGATGAAGCAGACATGAGAATCTTAAAATAATAGAGTTAAACTGAACTAAGGACCAATGACGACAGACCTAAAGTGATAGATTCATCTGGGCAACTACTCCCCCAATCAATCCCCGCATTCAACCTCCAGGGCTCTATAGCAGTATAGCTTCCGCATAATAAGACCCCGCGACGCGGGAACCCCACTATAACCCTACACGATTAGCGCATTATAGCCGCTAGTCTCAGGTAATGCCCCACCTAAACTTGCCTGCTACGATAAACATATTCAACTTTTGAACTTTTAATTCGACTTGAGAGTATCAATTTCATCAACTTCGTCTAACTACACCATAGAGTCTACAACGAGAACGCTACCTCTTCTACGCGCCATCCCATCCGGCTCGTCCAATTGGCCCATTTTAGCAAAGATTGGACTGAACATAACAGTATCGAGACGCGACAAAAACACAATTACTAAAGTACTTGCTTTTAAATAACGATTCCTAATAGCGCGCCTGTTTTCCCCCCACGAGTACCTAGTAGCCGCTGTACATAAATATAGTTCTCGTCAAGTCTATCACCGACTCAACTGCGACGCTACGCTCTCCCAACATCGAAGCGCCCCCTAAAAACTCCCACAAATGCCACCGCGAAGACGCAAGCCCACACCTCCCGCCCGCTCGCTCTCCCCCGGCGGCTCCGACGCCCCGTCCGGCTCCCCTAGCGCCAACGATTCATGGCGCGACGAAACCGAGCCCCCGCGCTTCTTTAACACGACCTTCACCACGTACCGCGTATCCCCTTTGTACCTCGGGACACAAGGCCTAACGCCCGCGCGTCTGGAACTCCTATCTCGACGGCTGAGGGATGTGCTAGTCGGGGACGTCGTGCGCGGCGTGCAGGTCGGACTCGAGAACGATGGCGGGGCTTTGGGACGTACGGGGGCGTTGTATGGTGTGGAATGGCGCTGGGTTGATGGGGAGCGCATATTAGGGGAGAGAAGTGGTGGACGGGACGGTAGCGTGGAGCTAGGGAATGGGGATGATGGGCAGACAAGTAAGAGTGGGAAGCGCGTGATGTGCATCGAGCTGCGATATGAGAATGCGCGGTTCAGCGCTTTACTCCTGCCTAATCTAGCTGGGAGCGAGGAGTCAACCGGTTCTAACTACCAGCCCTCTTGGACATGGAAAATAGATGGGGACAGTACGAACTCGCAGACAGGCGAGGCAGACAAGACTACATTTCTACACCTCCCACTTCTCATATTTCGAATGCCGGCACCGCTAAAATCAGTATTGGTGGACTTCATATCAAGTACCTTCGACTGCCGCATCAGTCCCCTTGCGCTAGGCACGCGGTCGCTTATCAGCAGTTGGGAAGCCTGGCTCTCTGACAACGGGTCTAATAATGGAAGAAAAGCACTAAGCAAGGATGTTCTCATAACTTTGGGTTTCCATATTGAGCCTCCTGAGCAGAAACCAAAAGTTCCGGGAGGTATTAGCGAGGGAGAAAATATTAGCGAAAACCAAGGCCAGAAATCTGAGCAGCTGCAACTCGGATTGAAATCTATCGATATCACCATCCCCGCTGTGGATGTACACCGCTTCCTGCGCGCAGGCGGGAAACTCGACGAAGAGTCTCGTGACATTAATGCGAAGAAAAGGAAAGCAGATGCTACAACTACACTATCGGACGAACAGCAGAACAGAAGGCGCCGGAAGCTCGCGGGCGGCAGGGGCGAAGAAGGATGGGCATGGCGAACTCATAGCCGTGACAACGACAATAGCAATGAAACCCAACCCGAGATCATCGAACAGCCCTTCACCGAAGCCTTAGCCGAGTACTTGTGGCATCATCTCGGGCTAGACATGTTTCACCCAGGCGTTCGCATACAACGAGTCGCATGTGACGGCTTCGCGCTATCGGACGGGAGGCTAAAAGTATTTGCCCCTAGCCGACATCATAGCGACGAGGAAGAAGAAAGCGTTGTGTGGAAGCTAATGCGGGGACTAGTGCAGAGGGCCAAGGGCAGGCCAGGATGGGGCGCTGATGCGATGAAAGGGTTGGTTGTACAATAGCGGTAAATGGAATGGGGTGTCACGAAATAAGGTGACTTGTAAAATACTGGCACTGGATTGGAAAGGGGTAAGATAGCCGGTGGTATAGCAGGATATATGGATGGATGAATAATGATACCCTTTGGATGCATAATCAAATCAGTTTTGAAGTAATTGCAAGTAAATCCATTCACTCCTAACACTCGGGTGCTCTCGAGCCTTGTTTCCAGTACCAAAAAGTGGCGTTGAATAGAGCGTTCAGCCATGTAGAGTGACACGAAGGAAGCATTATGAAGATCGACGGCTTACAGCCTAAATGAGGATGATGGTCACTAAGTATCAGTAGTTCTGCAGCATGAATAAGCTTGTCATATACAACTGTGAAGCCATGGCTTCTTGTTCCTCGCAACCTGCAGGTTTTTGCTATGTACAATCGGTCACGGATGATGCTATAGACATAAAGTCATGATATCCCCTCCCTAAGACGCACGCAATTGGGTCTCAATATCGAACGTAGACAAATGCAAAGCCCGCCAATGTCGTCCTCAAGTCATGATAGACTTGCCTGACAAATCCCAGTACGCCCACCCCCAAATCAAGTATCCCATACGAACTCATTACTACTACACACCGTCAACGCCACCGAGGAACCTTCGTATGCGGCCAGAATCCAGTTCACCCTTCTCGCTTTCTACGGCACGTAATAAGCCGTCTACGACGGCGTCAACTTCACTTTCTGGTACATTAGTACACAGTGCGACTACTCGTCGATATTTGACTTCAACATCCTTGCTACGGCCCTTAAGAGTGCCTACGCTCATTTTCATAGCATCAGTCCTACTGCGAAGAGCTTGGATACGAGCGCGGAGAACTGTAGAGCTGGGCAACAAGGCTGCGTTCGGTCCATCTCCTTCCGCGGGATTCAAAGCGGCGTTAAGTTCCGACTCCCACGCTCTGCTCGTGTCTAATCGCCCGTAACTTTGTTCGAGACGTTGCATGCGCTTCTGTTCCTCGTCGCGGCCTCGATTGAGATTGTTAATCTTTTGGCGTGTAAGAGATTGCGACTTGAAGGATGTTGTTAATGTCTCCAGCTGACGTCGCGCGTCGCCCAGCTGGGTAGATGTCGTTCGCAAAGAGATATGAAGAGAATCAATGTCTTGTTGCTTCTTCTTCAACTCAGATTGGAAACTATTGGAGGTCTCGTTTAGGAGATGGGTGATGGCTAAGATGGTTAGAATTGACAAGATAGTAGAGAGCGAGTTATCTGCAAACTTACATGTGATGATATCAGCGCCGCTCTCCCGAGTCTTTTGGGAGTTGCTGAGCAGGTTAGATTTATCGATTGCCATCAGATCACCGTTGGTTCCATCCTCATCAGCGTCGCCGCCCACGCCGAAATCGACGGGTCTCAACCCCGCCTTATTGGCGATTCCGGGATCCGCGCCCACCTCAAGTAGCTGTGAGATGATGCTCCTGTTACCAATCCTGGCCGCGATATTTAGAGCGGTGTCCCCAGATTTGTCTTGCGCATTGACGATCTCGCTCATGAATCGTCCGATACCCATCCTCGGTTGGCTTGATATACCGTTGGCCGCTGTGGTTTGGCTACTCGGCGCGCTCCCCTGTCTTACAACCCATTCTAGAAGACTCTCGAGATAATATTTGCTAGAATGGCTCCTACCCTTCACAGCACTCGTAAGAGCAATATGATGCAAAACTGTTCGGCCCTTGTTATCTCTAACGTCGATAGTATTGCCCAAAATATCGAGCAGTTCGGGGAATGAAACCTGATCGGAGTTGTTCGTTACCGCCGAAGCTCTCATTAATGCAGTTTCGCCGGATGCGTTGACGCGATAAGGATTGGCTCCAGCTGATATGAGCGCTCGTAAGAGAGGCATCCTGGCTAGTGTAGCAGCCCAATGAAGGGCAGTATGACTTGACGCATCTATCGGACAATCCAGCTCTAGGGGTGACAGTATTTGTAGAGCTTCGTTCTGCGAATAATCTGAAACTTTGGCGTTGGGATCTAAGAAGAGTCCCATTAATAGATTACGTTTTTGGTCTGCCTCAGGAGACATTTCGAAAGGTAGAGGAGGAAGGGGTACAACTTCGTTTTCGTGGATGTCGACACTGGCTTGGGGGTAGGCAAAGGAATCGTTGAGTTCCGTCGGTGAGCCAGGAAAGGCGTTGGCATACATATCCATAGACTGTGAGTTGTACCCAAAACTATCCGCCGGCGTGACAACTCTTTGTCGTTTTCGCGGTGGCTCATCGCCGTTGAAGATCTGGGTGTTCTGTGTGGAATATGCTGAATCGACATTTTGGCCATGCTCGGAGGTGAAGCTTTGCTGTGAATTTCCAGGAAATTCGTCGACATTTTGCATCGAGGACTGGCGACTAAAACTAGGGGGTCTTGTTGGGCCATTACGGCCTCTTGGGCCAGGCGAATCGAAACGAGCCTTGCTAATTGCAGCGACAGCGTTAGATGCTGTACTGGAGATATTCTTGAAGAAAGTTCCAGATAGTCCATTGACACGCCCCTCCTGACTTGCGCTATACATTCTCTTTCTCTGGGCAGCCATAGCTTGCTCCTTGGTAGGGGTATTAAAGTCGCCTCTACCAGCAATGCCTCCGTCTTGGCCCATATCATATGTTAGGAGAGGGAGAAGTAGTTGTTCAACCCCGTATTGACGGCACACCTCAACACCTCGTTCGAACTTGATCCATGTGCCTTGATATTTACCGTATCCGCCTTGCACCTTCTCATGTTCACCAGTTTGTATCTCCTTTTCAAGGATCTTTGTTCTCTTGCCTTTATCGATATTGGCTACTTTGAGGATCTGGGTTGCATTCAACCAGCTGTCTTCACGTCGGCGCATAACAGCGACTCCGTTAACCTCCATTTCATATACATCAGTACCGGAATAGACGGCCTATAAGTAAAATGTTAGTGCGCTAGTTCACCAAACCGGGCGATATGGTGACAGGATCCAAGGGGTCTAACCGAGTAAATTTGGGGTGCCTCATGATCGTGTGCATGTCCATTGCCTAACCTCATATTTGAGTCGGAGAATTGTCTATAGGGTTGACTTGGTTGGCTCATTGTGGTAAAAGACTGTTGCGACGAAGGCTGTGATTGCGACATTTTGACGCTGTCGGGGGCAGCGCCTATGCCGCCGTTATTGCTATCAAGGGATGGAGGCAGGAATTGGGGCGACGATATCAATGCGGAGGAATTCGATTGGCGTCGTAAGTTTGGCGGTGCCTGGAGGGAAGAATTGGACGGATCGGAGATGATAGTAGTAATATGCGGATTTGGGATGTGATGATGGTGCGAGATGGCGGTTGTGGCCGAGGCCATCAGCGGACGGCGGACCAGGGGGTGGATTCAAGGAGAGGTGCAGAATTCCGGGGCTTCGATAATAATAAGATTGCGACGAGAAAAAAAAATATTCTGTCGTTTTTTTCTCCTCCTTAGCAGATCGCCGTAACGATATCGCGCATGTGATATAAAAGATATAAAAGCTGCATATGTGTGCCGACTACATTTGTTATTAGTTGCAATTCGATGATAAATGTTAAATGTAAATTTCGGAAGTATCGTGCATTATGAGGCGTCGAGGAAACAAGGGAATCAAGTTGGGTTGACGATAATTTTGGCGGCGTCAATACCCATGAATAGTTATAGACATAGCGCACATAAAGCCAATACTAACAAAATGAAATGGAATAAAATAAAAAAAAGTAAATCAAGCCAATGGCAGCGATAAGGATATATGAAGATAGGAGATAGAAAAATAGAAGGATAAAGAGATAATAGAATATACCTTGATATTGATATTAAATACGATGATGAGATGGATTGACGATGGAATTAACGATAGTAGCTTAAGCACGGAAATCTTAGTGATCTTTTGGATATGTTAGGTCAAAAGGTACCAAAGACAAGACGCGCTTTTTTCGCATATATTCTTAAGACCTAAGCGCACCTAAAAGCACCTAAGTAATTCTCGTTAATCAATTTTTCGCGATTCGCGACGATCTTATTAATTCCCGTTCCAAACTCGGAGGTATGAGATAGTAAGGTCTCACTTCTCAAAACTGGAATTCAATTAAAAGGTAGGAATTAGGAATAGTGCCGTCAAGGTAAAGTCTCGGAGTGCGCGCAGATGGTAAAAGACGAGCCATATGGGACGTGTCAGTTTCGTGTAATCGTGTAATCGTGAAGTCGTGACTCGTGCCGGAGGGAAGAGAAAAAGGAAAATGGATGTACCCCAAAGTTACAATAGGCGCGCGACGCACAGACCGCTCTTCTTCGGCTCACTTTGTAATTAAAGTGAGGGGGGATTACCAAATAAGGTAAGAAGCTATTAGTCCACGAGTGGGGCATTTACGTATTGATGTGATCGTTGTCCATACCATTGGGCAGTAAGCACCGACTCACCGAGACTGCCTTGACTGCCTTGAGCAAACAGCTACATACATCCATACAATATAAGTACCGACGTACTAAAGTGGGTACATGCATATCTATCGATCTATCGATATTCAACCCCGATTATTTTATTTCTTACAATAAAATAATTTCATAAGTTCAAGTTCAAGCCATGCTCATGCTCATGCTCATATTCCTACAACATCACAATGCCCTTACAAATCCCCCACCCAAACACCCCACTACATCTTTACAGACACCTGCTACGAGAAGCTACATATCTTCCCGCTCTCTGTAGACCATGGATCACTTCGCGCATAAAAGCTCGTTACCGCGACTGTCGATATAAAAGGGATTCCAAGCGATACATCAAAGATGCTCACCATCATCTACGAAATTTTCGCTCCGCCAACGATGGCAACGTCAAACGAATGTTACGACTATGTTATATGGCAACAGGAAGGGCCGGTAAACGACGTCGCCTACTAGGTAAATCCGAGCTATATAACGAACCTCCTACTACCTCTACCGAACTAGACGAGAAAACTATACTTGCCAACATCAATGCACCACAATTCCGCGACTGGATGGACAACTGGGATATAAAAAAGATCCAAGCCATTGCGCAATCACAGTCCGAACGTAGCGAGAAGAACCTCCCACACCAGATGCGCCGATCGATCGATCCGAAGAGATCCATCCCAACCGAGAACAGTTTTGGCCGCCCATTATCCAAGAAATTGGCCCGGAACAAGTTGAAGAAACATTGGGCTCAGGTTCTTCGCCATCTATTACCCCCACTACCCAAGGGGGAATGGGACCAGTTAAGTTCCTTGTCTCGAGGCGAAGCTGATCCCCAGCATTATAAATTGCCCGCAAGGAGACCGGTTGCACAATCCATTGTCCGGCCAGAGCCTAAATCAGATAGCAAGCTACCTTTCTGGGCCGACCTCGTGACCAAACCGATACGGATGATAGAGAGGCCAAATTCTCGGAAGATGAAGAGTCTTAGTGGTGGTGAAGACGAAGATCCTCGAGGGCACGGCCGCAAAATTGGCGTCCGAGTATTAAATCAAAGAAAACTTCGCCGTGGAATATATCTTCCAGTATGGGAGGCATCACCGATAGCCGTTAAGAATCCTAGGTCGGGAAATTGGAATGTCACTTGGGGTAATCACCAGGCAAAGGTGTCTCGCCCTAGAAAGAGGGACCTGCAGTTTTTCCAAGGCGTCAATGAAGTTGGTCTACCTATACGGTCTACGCCCACAAGAAGAGCCACTACTACTACTTGATTTTGGACACCTTCCAAGTCAGGCTCGCTTAGTCTAGGAGGCCAGCCAACTTCGTCAGGCCCTCGCGATCGACTCGCATACCAACCCATTCGTTCATCGGCTTAGCCCCAATGGATTCATAAAACTTGATACTTGGCTCGTTCCACTTCAGCACACTCCACTCAAGTCTTCCGCCGTTTGTTGCGACCACCTCCTTCGCCAACTCGACGAGCAGCTTCTTCCCGTACCCCTTCTTTCGCTCTGTCTGTCGAACAAACAAGTCTTCAAGATATATGCCTGCTTTTGCTCGCCACGTGCTATAATTATAGAAGTACAGCGCCATACCAGCCGGCTTGCCTTCCTCGTTAAATAAGAGGAGGCAGCGTGCCGGCCTAGACGGCGACGTAGGCTCTGTGTTTGGGGCCGTGGACGTCGATTCAACGTTGTCAGGGGCGAAAGCTATGGTAGACAGGAGCGTAGCCTCGGTTGCCTCGACGGCATCGATTTCGTGCTCATAGTCAGCTAGCTCTCGGATCAATTCGAGGATGGTTGACACATCTATCCAAGACAGTTCAGTCAGCATTTTCGTCGACGAGAAGCTAGAGATAACTAGCAAACATACCTGCGCGATGAGCGTGGCGAACTTTGCAAGGTGCTGGTGCCATGGTTGGATTTATTCAAGTCTACGTGAGTGCCCCTTAATACAATCCAGATGATTTGACACAGCAAATTGTTATACTACAATGGCTGGGTCTATAAATATTGGTGATACCTAGTATTGGACCACGCCCTTCATGTAGTGTAGATGTACAGCGCAGCCCACAAACCCACATACAGGATGTCATTAGAGGGGCAGAGGGGCAGAAAAGAATATTTAGTCGGAGCTTAGCCCGAATTTCGGGAAACCGAATCTACACTATTCCCCACATCGTATGCGCTTATTCCAAAGGGATTGTCGAATGAGAATTCAGCATCTATTTGAATCTTGTCATACTTACCTAGTATATGGTAGGGATCTAGGTATGCGTATGCCGAGATGCGGATATCTCTGCGCTTGTCCCTTACATATCTGTTAGATACCTACATGTAGGTGCGAGCCCTTCGAGAGCCGCAAGTGCTATCATGAATCGTTCCAGAACGAATTGGTATAAGCCCTGTTGAAAATTTGCAATTCGATTCAATCAGTGGTTAACCAAAAAGGGATCGTTAGCTAGATGATCATCATTTTCTCTGCCACAGCAAAAGAGTCAGGCACCTAGGCACAAACTGTAGGTAAGTGCCAGTTAGGGAGGTAAGTTGGGAAGAATCAGTCATTGTCAATTCAACAAACAACAAGTTATGTGAACGAAGTTGTGTGATAAACACATACATACTTCAATGACAATTCAGTTGGATGAGAATCGAATAGGTACCTCCTAGCAAAAGCGTCATGACGAACTTCGATACCCAGAACAGTGGATCAACCAGCAGAAAGCACACCAATCCAGCTGTGAAGGACTCAATAATTCACCATAAATCGATATGAAAATAAGTCCGAACTAGGTAAATAGAGCTCTTGGGTTCTAATGGAACATGCGATCGATGATATAACATACCGCATGAACGGGAAGCTTGTCACGTCAGACAGGGTCAGTATGTCGTGATCCCCCATAATCCACGAATTCGCCAATCACGAAACCAAAAGACGTTGCAGCTTCGGCTTGATCTTCCTGAAATTGGTATGAGCCTTCTATAAGTTATCTTAAGTCAGTAATTACCATTATGATGCCATGGACTAGGGTTATTATCTTCGTTGATATGCCTCGCGGTTTTATCTCCAAGTTATCTCGACTGTCTGCTCCAATGACCGGTTCTTCTAAAAGTTTTATAAGTTTTCTTTGATTAGACCGTTCTAGAGTATATTGAGGAAATAGTCTACTTATTTTTATACTATTCCTTAATCGAGGTCGCGTCTTAGTATAATGGCCGAGAAAAGAGCTGTGCACGATGCTGGAGAAAACTCCGGTGCATCTGACTCTGAGAATGGAGTATCTACCATCAATGAGGGTGCTCTATTGAGAAAGCTAGACCTCAGACTTTTACCTGCGGTGGGAGTCTTGTATCTTTTATCTTTTCTGGACCGAAGCAATGGTATATCCTAGTCCCCTTTGGCCAATGGCTCAAGACCATGTGTGTTTGTTAATGTTCTTTATAGTCGGCAACGCTCGTATCGAAGGTCTTCTTAATGATGTGCATATGAGTAGGTGAGACTAGGCCAATTTTAGTTGACGGGTGACTGATCTGTTCATACAGCTGGAAACCAGTATCTCACGGGATTAACACTTTACTTCGTCGGATATGTGTTATTCGAGGTAGGACACAGCTTCCGAGAATATTGCCTCAGCGCGTCGTGTTAACTAAAGGATAGATTCCATGTAACATAATACTCAAGCGTACGACGCCGCGCATTTGGTTACCGACCTTAACCATAATCTGGGGCGTTGTTGCGACTTTGACGGGAATTGTCCAGAATTTGGCAGGTTTCCTCGTGAGCAGGTTCTTTCTCGGAGTTGGTGAGCTTCAAATATCTCTCAGTCACCTCCTGTTTAGATGCGATGACATACTCTGAAGAAACTAACAAGTTCGCAGTATGTAATAAATATTTTCATTGCTTAGCGGCGAAGTTATATGATACACTCTAAAAAATAGAGCGATTCACCAAGTTATCACCTCAAAGTTCCGTATACCATATTAACTTCAAGTAGGCTGAAAGTGGACTCTTTCCAGGAGTGGTGTTTTACTTCTCCATGTGGTATAAAAGGCGGGAGCGGCAATACCGTATATCTCTCTTCTTTAGTGCTGCATCTCTAGCGGGCGCGTTCGGTGGCATTTTAGCTTATGTTCGTATATCCCGAGCCAGTATTGAGCAGTCTTAGTTACTAATTCTAGAACAGGGCATTGGGAGAATGGGGGGCATCGTGTGGCCGAACGGGTGGCGCTGGATCTTCATATTGGTTCGTCACCTCAATCTTACGTGTACCTACCTACTAGGACCTAGGTACCTAATTCACTTACCCACGGGGCTTCTAATTCATTGAAATAGGAGGGCATTCTTACGACTCTTGTAGCCGCTGCGGCGTATGGCTTCATCCACAACTACCCAGATACTTCGAAGTTCCTCAGCGAAGACGAGCGGAAGTTTATCCATCAGCGCTTAGCATCTGATAGTGATGCAACTCATGACGAACGGTTTACGTGGGGAGCCGTAGCGGAGGCGTTAAAAGATTCGAATTGTTGGCTCTACGGCCTGGGCTTTCATACTATGAGCTTGCCTCTCTATACATTATCCTTATTTCTCGTATGCGATGTCCCTGTGACACAAATATGTACTTCCTACCTGATAGCTAATATTCTTTTCGCTAGCCTACTATAATATCCAACCTAGGTTACACGGCTGCAACAGCACAATTACTTACCGTGCCCCCTTACGCTTTCGCATTCCTGACGACTGCCACGATAGCTGTCCTTTCCGAGAGGCTCGGTCAAAGAGCAATGTTTATCGGTGGATCAGCCATTTTTGCAGCTATCGGTTATGCCATTCTCCTCAGCAACACTGATCCAGTTGGCAGACCAGGGGTTAGTTACGTCGGCGTGTTCTTCGCGGCGGGGGGCATCTTTCCGGCTACGGCTTTAGTGCTGTCGTGGCCCGCCATTAATGTGTCCGGCCAGACCAAGCGAGCCATCGCTAATGCCATGCAGATCAGCATAGGAAACCTGGGTGCTGTATTAGGGACTCAATTGTACCGTTCTACTGATGGGCCGAGATTTATCGTAGGCCATTCTTTGGCCCTTGCGTATCTCGTCGCTAACGCGGTAGTTGTGACGATTTTGGGGATAAAGTTGAAAAGAGAAAATAAGAGACGGGAGGCTGTGGCAGAAGAAATAAAACACGTTGGAGAAGTTGCGGACTGGAGGGGAGATTCAGACCCGAGGTGGCGTTTTGAGTACTAATTATGCCTGGGGAGATAGCGGATGGGTGCTTAGATAGGGGTACAGATAGCAGGTCTATACGCTGGCATGCTAGGTACATATAGTGAAGATTATAGGCATCTAGGTACCATTAGATACGCCTAAAGAAATAATTGGACGCCCCTTCGCTGAAAATTGACCTAAAACTCTTACATCCTCTCCCTTCATTTACGGTCAAGACCCGATAATCGTCTAAACGCCGAGTTCTCCAGTATGGGAAACTCGCCCTCCATTTGGATATCATTGGCTTTGAACTGATCTTTATATCTTCCCATCGCCATCTCTGTTAAAAATCGACCCAGGTCCCCCGTAGGACTCCAATACCGCGGCAGCCCGCATCTGATTGCAGGTCCCAAGGTAGCGCCCGTGGCCCTAATCGCAAAGGGTTGGGCTGGGATATAAGGCTTAATGGCATCGTGCTTCGCCGGGTCGATGAACGCCGGTCGGATTGAGCTTCCGTGGAAGAACGGGTTTGCTTTGCGCATCTCAGCTAGTGCCAACTCTGTCTCTCCCTTTACCCTTGCGAATATGGCTGAGAACCTTCCTGGTTGCGTTGTGGCACCTGCTCCCGAGACATACACGAAGTTGAAAGGTTCCTGCTCCGATGCTAATGTCTGGAAAGCCTTCGACGCAGCCAATGCATAATCCTTAGTGATTTTTACGTATTCCCTGGACCAACGGGTTTAGTGACTTAAGTCTACCTAGGTAGTGTGTTAAAGGTGCCCTTTTTCACTTACTCTTGACTAACTTGAGTCTGGCTGATACCCAAGGCCCATACGCATCCTGTCGCACCTCTAAGCTGAGAGAGCAGCTCAGAGTCGTAGCTCTCGAAGTCTTTGTGAATTATAACATTGATTCGAGGATCCTTGACGTCCTCTGCCATCTGAACTGGTCTTCGGCTAAGGATAGAGATTTTGCTGATGTCCTTCATCTTGATCATGGCATCAAGAACGCCCGAGCCTACGAGGCCTGTCGCTCCAGTAAGTATGAGATGCATTCTGCAGGGATAGGTACGTTCGTGTAATTAACAGAAATGAGATTAAAGTCGAGATAGTTTATAAGTTTTCGAGCTTAGGAAGTAAAGAACTGATCACTTTAAGATGCTACGAAAAGTCGCTTATGGTCAATTGAAGCTTCTCCTGCTATTGGAAGTCTACGCATATTATAATTCAAGCATATTGAGTACGTGCTTACCTAGGTAGGTAGCGACCTAATAATTATCATCGGAATTACTTGAGTCAGCTCAGCGTTGGTATTTTCAGCCCTATAACATTAATTCCGTAGCAGCTGACGCTAGCCTATTGCACCGCACTGCCTCACCAGGCTGCTCAGCGGCGTCGTACCTAGCATCTATCATTACCTACTAGGTAGTTAGCACCGGTTGTAAGCGGACTTAGGGCGAGCTAGTACTAGCAATGCATAAATTCCGCAGAACCCGCCTACGTTTTCGGCGGAATGTGGACGGCATGGGTCAATTTCTTGTCCGACGGTTTGATTTTGTAGAGAAATTTCGAAGCACATTCCATGTTGGATGCGAATAACACGGGCGATGCCAATTTACTTTAGTATATTGAGGCAATGCCATGAGTCCTAATATTAGTTCGTTATTGAAGTCGCTTGCAATTCGTAGCAGTGCAATTATGTGATGACCATTGAGGATGTGTTGGAAAATGCGAGTCGTACAACTCTGTCATAGAACCCGTCACTATCCAGCAAAAATGCTTGAATACTGCATCGATGGAAGTGACTTAATCAGATTTTTTTTTTGTCTAAATTTGATGATGAATGACTGAGATCGTGGAGCTTTGGGAATTCTCTCGCCTCTAATTCGTGACCTTATTCTCGTATACTAAGCATTGATGTGCCAAGCCAAAGGGTGCTTCATAAAATTCGTACGTATTCCGACATTATTCTTTCATATGAATGGTAACAGTCGACCAAATATTGCGATGTTGCTGTAATGATGAACACAGTAAACTGGAGGTGACATTTTGACCTACGTCCGGCGATACTCTAGATAATTTCTCCATTTGATACTGAAAGCCAAAATTAGCAGCGGAATTGGTAGCTTGAGGCTACATTTCGGGTGTGTCGATCGTCCAGGTCTTGCTACTTATCCTACTATTAAGAAAGGGCAATAGATGTAGGTAACGGAAAAATCCTGACGAGACATTTGCCTTCAGACTTCAGCCCCAAACCTCAACGATTTTAAAATGTTTCGGCCCTAAGATAAAACACAGGATGACAGCCACGGACTTGGTTACCGCGATAGGTAGCTGGTAACAAGTAAGCTTCGTCAATGCAGTTGCTAACGCAGGTCAATGATAATTCTAGGCCACACTTTAACGCCTATATAGGATGCGTGGCGCTTGTCTAGTAATGCGAGTGGAAGAAGGCATATGCAGAATTGCATCGATAGCCGCTAATTCGTTTCTTAGTGTGTGTAAGAGTTGGTCGTCTTACTACAGCCCTAAACACCAACTTCACGCGACTAATCTGAAACTTGTATGGCGTGACATAGGAAATGGTATGTGCCTATCAATTACAGTTGGTATCGATCTTCAATGGTCAAGACTGCGATTTAGAATGTCCAATCGTCAGCGCTGTCGCCTCCGCGTGGCCGGTTCAGCTCCGAAATTATGGTTGTCTTGCAGGTAGCTACATGAGCTACATAATATGAGCATGGGACTGATATAGGTAGGTATGTATGTATGCTTTCCGTGCCCCTCTCTCATCGGCGGCATTGCAAATTGTTCTCATATTTGAACGGTCAAGTCGAATACGAGTCTATATTCGGTTATGTCGTGGTTGTCTACTAAGTACCTACCTAGATATGCGATAGGCTATTCTATTTTGCAGCGTTCCCTGTTGGCGAAAGATATGTTGATTTGATGAACTGTGTATATGATGGTCCTAGGCGCCGTCGACGAGTTGATTGGAGTTTTCCTTCTTTCTCCTAACTATGATGCGTTAAGGCCGAATAAGGAATGTGAAGTAAGCAACCAAGCGAGGCCTGATTACGGGTCCCTGATCAATTACGCTAGGTAGCTATAACAAAGATGAGGCCAATGGATCTGCGTGAGTTGGTAAAACAGCAGCAGTGTAGCATTGCCCAGAAGGGTCGGACAGATATTGCAGGACTTAGTAATTCTAGAAATGCTCTGTTATCGAGTTCTGGAAGTGGATGGGACAGTGTGATGTAAGTGAATCCCGGTCCCCGTATCACACTTACTACCTGATCGAATAGGGATGTAGCGTTGGTTGGTGGTTTAAGGCAGTTATGGGTGCTATGGGTGTTATGGGTGTTATGGTGGTAGCGATGATGGTGATGGACCTCATGGTAGTGGTTGGCGTGTTCCGGTTTGTTCCCATAAAGCGTGGTTTTTATTCCAACGATCCCCGATCGCGGGATATGAAGGAGACGGTAAAGAAGCTTTTAAGGAATTCGACAGTTTCGATGTTCCATTGAGAAATATTAACGAGTTTGACCTTGACCTTAAAAGTTAAAACCTCCAGGCTTTGACCAATACAACGGCCATCACGTGATAACTTTCTCCAATCGATCCGAACCTTGAACCTTGGAAGTCTCCATTGAATAACATTTACATTATTGCGGTACATCTTGGAATAATTCACTCGCAGCTGCCTCGAATTTACGTACATTTACGTACATTTACCCCGTTCTGCCCATTCAAAACCTACATCGGTACCCCCTACCCCTGACAAGCGACAGGCTTGAGCCTAGCAACATTGAAGGAGCCTTAAACAAAAGAAAAAGAAAAAGTGCGGGGCCAAGGACGCTTCTACCGACCCGCGACCCGCGACCCGCGACCCAACAACCCTTTGAACCTTTGAACCTTTTGAAATCTCGCCAAAGCTCCCAAAGCTTCCAAAGCTTCCCGGGAACTTCGCGAATAACCAATAACTTGGTAATCTTGTATCAGGTCATTAGACATTGGACATTGGACGTTGGACGTTGGACAATCATCGAACATTAGACGCGCATCGTCTACTCTTTCGTCATATGTTCACAATTCATTAAATCGTATGGCCTCCTCTTGTCTGCCGCTTTTCCATATCGGATCGAATGGCGCCGAAGTCAGACACTGATTCAAGAGACGAGGAGCGCCTTGCCGCCTGCTTCAACTGTAAGAAATCGAAGCTGAAGTGCGTCCGTCCTAGCGGGTCCTCCACCTGTACTAGATGCACTCAGCGCTCAATTCAGTGTTCCGCACCGCTTTTTCATGTGGGACGACATAAAGGAGTAAAAAAGTAAGATCTGACCTTCAGTATCTATATCTAATACGTATTTAATATTTAATATTTCATATCCTGTATCCCATATTCGGTCGTCCATTTTAACACTTTCGTAAAATCTAATTGGCTGATTGTTTTTTTTTTGGTAGCAAACATTCGGGTTTAGAGAAAGCCGTCTTCCAGATAGAACAGGCCCTGAGAAGATCGCATGCAGGCGCAATCGATCAGGTACAGACGGCAGAGCAAGCCACTGAACTGAGATTCTTACTCGAAAGGAGTAGAGAACTTTTAAATGGTCAGGATGGGCTGCCGCGGCGCATATCGCAAAACGGGATGGAGCATGACCAAGCGTCCTTGTCTCCCCAGCAAACCTCCCCTTCAATAGGAACTTCACCTTCGCAAACTTGTTCGCGCGATGATCCAGCAGTGCATACTAAGGTAGAAGAAGATCAACTTAGCCTAGATGACGCTGAGAACCCGCTGCAACTGCTCGCCCGGACATCCGAATTACTATCGTCTATAACGCCACAGGCGCAAGGAAACGGAGCAGGGCGTTTTCCTAAATCTGCCCCAAATCGGGGTACTTCCGGAGAAGGTGATGATTTACAAAAGTTTTTTGGGCGTTTTCAGGCCCGACTAGATGTCGGCGAAGATCTGGACCCTATCGAATTAGGTCTTATCACACTTACCGAGGCTGAGGCACTATTTGCTTAGTATGTCTGCATCGCTTTACATCTGTGGAACATGAATACTGATTAACATTACTCCAGCTTCTACGAAAAACTCTCACATACGCGCTGGGGAATTGACCCGGTGATACATACAGTGGAATTTGTTCGAAGTCGCTCAGCTTTTTTGTTGACGTCAATAGCTGCCGCGTCGGCACTATTCTCACCCTCTATGGAATCGTTATATAAAAGACTTTCAAACCATCGACAAAAGCTCGCCAGCCTGATTATGTCAAAGCGCTATAAATCTGTCGAGATCGTACTGGCTTTCATGGTTAATATACCGTGGATATCAGCTGGTGAGCATTGGGCAGATGACGAGACGTCGACTTACCTTTCTATGGCCTTAACAATCGCCCTGGACTTATCTCTTAATAAGATCATTTTGCCTTCATCTACGGAACCACGAAGCCCGAGAGATAGCATTGCTACATCTGATTGTATCTCCAGCCGAAAAGCGCTCAATATAGATGGGTTTAACGACGTTGATCCAGATTCCCCGAAGGGCCGGAGGCTTTTAAGGAGAAGAGAACGAACCTGGTTATCTCTATTCGTTCTCGAAAGAGGGTAATAAGATATCAATCTCTTCTTAAAGGCAGTTGACTAACCTTGTTTTAGCGTGTGCCTCGCAAGAGGAAGGAATTACGTTTTGCCAATGTCGCCGCTCATTGAGAGCTGTGATCAGTGGCATCTAAACGAACTAGCAGACAGATGGGATGGTTCAATCGTGTCTGTCGCCGTTTTAAGGCGAGATCTGGTATTCGCCCTCATTCAAATATGACAGACCAATAGGCTAACTTGGTACCTATCATAGACTAATATAATCACAAAAGTGAAGGCAATTTGCGACAGCTACGTCAATGGAAACAGCGAGTCGTCTGTTGTTGATAGGTACGTCTTGTAGTACTTATAACCGAGAAGTGCGCTTACATAAAATGACCATAGGGTCAAGAGTGAAATCACTCTTTTCTTTGATAGATGGTACCAGACTTGGCCTGTACAGCTCGGCGACCGCGAAAGTGAGTTTCATATAAATAATGGATGAAGAACGCGTAGAATGCGTGGCTAATCGATATAGAACTCTCATTACCTCCGTATGTCGAGATCCTTGCCTCTCATACTCGACTATCTCTATACAGTTCAGTGATCAATCACGGCACTGCTCCTACAGGAGCGCGGCATTTCTTTCGCGCTGCCGGCCTTTCATCTGCGCTGAACGTCTTGCGAGTAGCTGTTCAAGGCGAGGGGCAGTTGAGATCGATGCCTAACAATACTGCTATTATGATATCATTTGCCGCGTGTTTCGCACTTAGGGTTAGCACCGTTGCTGATGGTAGGGGCTCCAGTCTAGCCCCCAGTATCAGAGCTTTGATCGCAGAGACTACAGACGTATTGGAAAGGATAGGATCGACCCCCATTCAACGAAAGGGCCTTTCTTGCCTATTCGCCGGCCAACTGAGACAGATACTAAAATATGCATCACGGGCTTCGGAAAATGCACAGACTCTGCCGGAGTCAAATGGGGAGATGGCTAAGAACGCCCCTATTTATGCTGACTTGGCCGCAGCCCACATGGCCAACCATCACGGAGCGATGCAAATACCGGTCCCGGCGACAACTCTACCGCCGGACTACTTGTTATTTTCTACCATGTCTAACGAAAACCAGTTAGATGAAGCTATCCACAGTACCGACATTGGGCTTAACGCGTTTTGGGAAGATTTTCAGTTTCAAAGTGTTGATTTGGACTGGATGGACTGGTCAACGTTCGGAACGTAAGTGTATAAATTATATATCTACGATATGAGCACACGGCACGGCACGGCACTTAGGCGTTCGCGAGGGGTCACAGGGAAGAGCATTGCAGGTGTTGGAATAGGGAACAGGAAACAGGTTGGAATGATTTTTGGATAATTACGGTTCAATGCATTGTTTACTATATGCCAGCCTATATGCCAGCCATAGCATGTCCAATGTCTCCTGAGCAGAGACTATAAATTTAAAGGAGTTACACTCTGTTAGGACCCTTCCTGCAGGTGATGCTACGATGGGTTGCAGACTTAATTTTGTTGTCTCGATGAAAAATTCAAAACATCTCAACCATAAAACCTAGGAGAGGTTTACTAAAAAAAAAAAAAAAAAAAAATCCAAAGTGGCAATCACACTGATGAATGCTTCTAGAACAAAGCTCATAGAATTCCACGATGCAGCCTAGATGTAAGATATCGTCCGTAGCGCGGCATTGTGCACGGCCGATGTAACGAGTTTTCCCTATCGCAAGTGACAGGGGCACATTCGTTGAGGCCAAGCCAATATACAATGAGGACCCTGGAATTGTGAGATATTCCACCGAGAATAGCTATTGGCTAGGGGCGTTAAGCGGCAACATTTCTCACTGCTCCCTTGCGTCTTCGATCATACACACCAACCGGAGCTTATCATGTGGTGACACTGACACTGGTGAAAGTGACAAATCATACCCTTGCTCTTGACCAGTCAGCCTCTCTTTTGCCCTTTTACTCTGTCTAGTAATGAACTCGCTTCTGTGTCCCCTGTTCCTCAGATTAGGTCAAAGAGCCGTCAGCTGTCGGGGATATATCAAATTCCGCAAATTGGTGCGCGGGACTGGTACTTGTCCCCCGCAGCGACTCCGCGTTGCTAATGCTTGTATCTTGATTAGTTGCGAAGATCACCAACAGCTTACTGTCCGCAATACCAAGAGTAGCCCCAAGACAAAGGCCTTACTTACCCCACACGCCAATTTCGATGGATTCAACGGCCTGTCGTCCCCCCTGGCTCCCCCAACTATCGTAAAAGGTAACCGCTAATGTAGTAATCTAACTCCCCCGCAACATGACTGGAGTTCCTTGATGCTCTGACCTGTTGTATTACCAAACGCCCTGGTCCTTTTTTCTTAGCTGTTGGTGCGACCGGTTCTGCGAAGCTTTAAAGGTCGGTTGTACGGTGTCCCGAATGACAGAATAGCCCACCTAACTTTCCTCTTTTCGTCCCTCTTTTTTCGTCTTTGGTTCGCGACACGGAAAAGGACACGAGGAAAAGCCATAACGATGCCGTCTTCAGAATCCGGCGAAATGTCGTCCAACAAGGCGACGGTGGAGGAGCTCGAGAAGGGGTCCGCGATCCAGGTCAGCTCTACCGATAAGCACCTGACGCGTAGGGTCCTATGGAAGCTAGACACGAGGTTCCGTCTAACCGTTTCTTTCGCCGTTATTTCTCTCCTTAGGAATTGAAGAAAAAGAAGAAGGGGAGGAAATTGAGAAAAAAGAAAAAGAAATACGAAACTGATGACACATGATCGGGTCTAACCGTGAGAAATTAGAATTCTTCCAGTTCTCGCCGTCCTGTTCCTCTGCTCGTTCCTGGACAGGACCAACGTGGGAAATGCGCGGCTGTACAATCTCGAGGGGGACATCGGCATCACGGACCACCAGTACGATCAAGGTCTCGCCGTCTTCTACGCGACATACATCCTCAGCGAGATACCGAGTAACCTGATCCTCAAGAAACTCACGCCTCAGATTTGGTTACCATGCCTGACTTTCTTTTGGGGCGTGTCAGCTATGTGTCTTGGATTCGTACAGAATTTTTCGGGTTTTGCTGGTGTTCGTGCACTTCTTGGGTCAGTTATTTCTTCCTCCCGAGACTGTTTCACCACTTTTTCTATGCACATTTCCGCTTTCCAATCAGATTCGCTTCCTACATATTAGGGGGCAGCCACTCTCTAGTAAAGACCAATCGCTGACTCGGATGCTGCAGACTCACCGAAGGTGGTCTACTACCTGGAATCGTAGGTGACAAAATGTTGAATATCGATATGTTGTAGCTCACAGGTGACGCAGGTTCTGTATTTGTCGACCATCTACACGAGAGGTGAACTCGCCCTGCGAATTGGTGTCTTTTACACAGCTGCGTCCTTATCAGGCGCATTTGGAGGTATGCGCTCCCTTTAGCATCGTTTAGAACCCCTGTCGCATAAGATCACTTCTGACGCATCATAGGCTTGTTGGCTCGTGGAATAGCCGAGATAGGTACTCGAGGTGGCTTGAATAAGTGGAGATGGATCTTCGTTATCGAGGGTCTCTTTGTGAGTTGTTCCCGGTTCTGCAACATGCAGCCGGCGAATAAGAGCTAATAATCCCAAAGACAGCCCTCGTCGGAATTGCATCTTACTTCCTGCTCCCGAACGGCGCTGGTTCAGCCAAGTTCCTTACTCCTGAAGAGCGACAATTTGCTGTTAGTCGGCTTCATGCCTCAAGTGAAAGCGGTGATGGCAACCATCGTGAAAAGTATGTTTCGTCTTTTATCTTGCGTTCCATATAAAATTGTACTGACGAACTTTTAGGGAGGCTTCTGAGAGGTTCGCCTGGTCCGAGGTGGCTCGTGGCGTCTTCAGTATGCAGACTTGGTTCACAGCCTGTGCATACTTCGGTATTCTCAGCGGTCTTTACAGTTTCGGTCTCTTCGTAAGTGATATCACTCAGCAACTTCTTCCCAATATGTTATGCTAATATTAAATGTTAGCTTCCGACAATCATTGCGGGGTTGGGATACACATCAGATGAAGCTCAGCTGTGGTCTGTCATCCCTTATGCGGTGGCTTCAGTAGTCACGGGTATGTACCTATACAGCCCCAGTAGTTTTCTGCTGTTGATATAAAACTTACTCCAACTAGTCATCACCGCATTCCTCTCTGATCGATTCCGCGTCAGAGGACCCATCATGCTCTGCTCATTACCGTTGGCGATTATCGGGTACGGCGTAATCGCCAACACGAATAATGATAAAGTCAAATACGGCATGACTTTCCTTATGGCTACTGGCCTTTACAGTAGCGTGCCACCCGTCCTGGGTTGGCTCTCAAATGTAAGTCATATCCTTGGCACTACCCTCAAGGAGATCAATTCCTTCGCCATCGTAGTCGAGGCTCCATACTGACAATGCACGTCTTAGAACTCTGCTGGTCACTACAAGCGTGCTACAACGAGCGCCCTCCAGCTTGCCATCGCGAATTGCGGTGGATTCACTGCTGTCTTCATATACCCCAAGTCCCAAGGACCAGCATATCATGAAGGTCATACCATCATTATGGGATTGCTGTGTGGTGGATGGGTCCTGTGAGTTATTTAGCCTCGTCGAAAACCGTGGGACCCCTAGTTGTCTAACAAATTCCTAGTGTCGCTTGCAATGTGTTATACTGCTGGAAGATCAACCGCGATAAGGCGAAGGGCAAGTACGACAAGTACCGCGGCTTTGGCGACGACCGTGATCCCACATTCAGGCTGGTTCTATAAGTTATCGACAGTTCGAGTGAGAATGAGGGGAAAGTTGGCAAACGTGTGTTTTATGGGGAGCCGGTAATGAAATAACCACGACGGAATCATCTTATGCAAAGAAAATTGGACCGACTTACCTTGGCATGATTCTAAAGGGAAGGTTGGCCTTGTTTTAAGTCCCTCACTGGAGCATTTCACCAAATACCCGCGTGGTTTCATGAAACTTTACGATATACTGAGATATCTATGGAGCTCATATTGGTTGTTTATGAGTATAGGCTAACGATGAGGATATGGGTATAGAATTGGGATCAAGGGGATTTCCAGGAGTTTTGAGCGCTTTAAGTAACGACTGAGAAATATAACATCTTTATAGTCGTGATGTTCTTCAGGGCTGAAGCGTTTGCTTGGCCCTCTTGGCCTTCTTGGCTACCTCTACCTTGAGGGACCGTAAATTCGAATTCGTTTCCATTTTCATCCACATATAACGTCGAATCACCCAGCTCATGTAGTATGTATATGTATTTTTTTCAAGCTCATGAGCTTTGATCTAAAAACACATAAAAACACATGATGCTCTCACGAGCATGTGTTACCGGCCTCACAAATATTACCCGAGAGTCTAAGACTAGGACCAACGGATAGAACCTTAGCAGCTAATTGGGTGTTCCTAGGGCCGATTGTTCCTGAATTAGCGCTTCGATTATAGTGGGCTGTAAGTAAATCAAGCCGCTGAAGCTAGGGGATTCTAGGTGCGATGTCGGGGGTTCTTGAACCACCGAATTCTTTCTTCCAGGGATCTTTGCCGCGGCACACTCTCGGAATCAACAAGGTGATAACGATAACTTCCCTTGTACTGAACACCTTTAGGGCCTTAGGTACATGAACTATCCACCTAAGATCGCCTAGGAGACAAGTAGAATAGTAGAATATTTAATTCATAAGCTGATGACGTCGGACTCATTCGCGTTTTGCTGCAAGCCGTTTGGAAAACAACTGCGACAAACGAACAAAATAACGTACGATTTGATGATAAATGACGAACGGATATTATTACTACCAGATTAAAGAGAATTGGATTTTCATGTAACCAGAGCTAGAGCTAGGAACTAGTTTACCTACTTTTTCTCTCCTCCACCATCTTTCACCACTCACTCCTCTACAACTAAAGGAAAGATGTCAAAACTTTCAAGTACTGTCAAGGCGCTCATTAACGCCAGCCATGCGAGCCCGGGATATACTCCCTCATCGGCGGGCGTGCAAACGGCCTTAACGAAATTTGCGAGCGATGCAGCAGAGAAGAAGGTTGGATTACCCGCCTGGGTGACGTTGTCGGTAAGTGAAATTAAACATCCAGTTTCTCTCATTCCCCGGCCCATATGAAAAACTACTAAACAGAATATTAGACTGCCGTATCGGCAACATTAAACTGTCCTGAGGCCATGACACAAATCTTCGACCTCGCCAACTCAACCCCCACACCAAGCTCACCGCGCACACCGGCCCAAAACGCCGAACTGATCCGCGAAGTCGGTCTCAAGTGTATATCCTTCAACGGCATACCGCGGAGCATTAACACACTCAACGCTTTCTACGGCAGCCTACCAAAAGATGTCGCATCTGCGCTAAGCACGACGCCGACGCGCGAGCTGACGCCTGCCAATCTCGAGATTCGCAAGAAGGATGGCCTCGCGCTCTGGGATTCCGTGTACCTTGGCTTCGAGCGCAAGTTGCTCGATAAATTAGCCCAGTCGCATCCGGACTTGCCTGTGCATATCATCAACGGACATTATTCGAACTTGCTATCGAATCCGCGAGGCGCAAATGCGCCGGTGAAGGTAGGCCGCGTCCTCACTTCATTGGTGGCCATTGCGTGTTTGCGCGCACAGACGGGTGTTGGCCCGCAGGTGGTTTCGCATATTTTCGGGTTGCGCAAGGCGTACGAGAATGGTGATGCGCATGCGGAGGGCGAGGAGCCTGTAGAAGGCGGTCCGTGGTTGGCCACTGAGGACGGGAATATTTGGATGTTGGAGAATATTGATAAGTTGGTCAATGTGATTACTAGTGGTGAGGGAACCACGTTTGCGCCCGGACTACGGCCAAAGTTATGAGAAGGGAACGAGAAAAGATGAGAGGAGTGAAGCGCTGGCCCAAGCGCAGAGGGATGTATGATTGGATGAAATGTACATATATCTTGTGTACATATGGATCTCGACCACGAGATGATGCATTGCCTACAGTGCCAACCTACCTTGCTGGGCAGTAGGTATACTTCATATTGATAGATGAGGAATAGGAATGAATTTGACCACACATTCAGCATAGATCAGTCGTCTCAGATAGGTACCTAGACAATGAAGACTTGTTTATACATGTAAAATGCCACCAATCGCTATTCCTACAAGCAATATGCTTGATTCTATGTACAACAGATATAACCTCCCAACGTATACACTGTACCTAGGTAGGTATTATATCAACCTATCTCATCTCATCTCATCGCGTCTAGAATGTCTTTAAATCGTCTACGACCACGAACTCGGCGTCAGTCTTCGCCTTGACAGTCTCCAAATCAACGCCCTCAGCAATCTCGGTAAGTGTCAGACCACCATTGATGCGATCCACCTGGAAGACGGCAAGGTCTGTAATAATAGTGCTAACGACACCCTTGCCGGTAAGAGGCAATTGGCAGTCCTGAACGATCTTGCTCCGACCTTTCTTGTCGACATGCTCGGTAGCCACCACAATCTTGGTGTGGTCGGGGTTTGACACAAGATCCATAGCGCCGCCCATACCCTTGAACACACGCCCGGGGATCATGTAATTGGCAAGATCTCCCGAAGCCGATACTTGGAAGGCGCCCAGGATTGACACGTCGACATGGCCGCCCCGAATCATGCCAAAAGACTCGGCCGAATCGAATGTCGACGCTCCCGGCAAAAGTGTCGTTGTCTCCTTGCCCGCGTTGATCAGGTCCGGATCTGCTTCTTCCTCCGTCGCTGGATACGGGCCCATACCCAGGATACCGTTCTCGGATTGCAGCCAGACCTTTGTGTCCTCGGGCAGATATGAAGCAGCCAACGTTGGAATACCAACTCCGAGATTGACATAGTATCCATCGTGTAGCTCCTTGGCTGCGCGGCGGGCGATGCGATTTCGGGAGTCGAGTGTAGCGGGTTTGCTCGAAGTGGAAGCATCTGATTTGGGAGGTGCTATTTTCAAGACCTCGAAATTCTTGGGTGCTGTAGCGGGCACGATGCGGTCGATGAAGATGCCGGGTAGGTCAACGACATCCGGGTCGATGGATCCGATCGGTACAATATTCTCGGCTTCGACTATGGCGATACGCGCTGCCTTGGCCATGAGGCCTGCGTATGTCTTGGTTGTGTATCTAATAGCAGATGAGTGTTAGTTATTAGGAGGTATCTTATATTATGCGAAAATGAAAAATGAAGTAGACTTACTTGAAAACACAATTGCCGGCTTCGTCAACCTTCCACGCCCTCAAGATCGCTACGTCGCCGGGAAGCGCTGTCTCCATGATATAAGACTTGCCATTGAAGACTCTCGTCTCCTTAGGCTTGCCCTTCTCAAGAACAGCTTCAGGTGTAAATCTCACAGGTATCTCTCCCGTTTCGATGAACGTCTTCCCACCAGTCGCAGTGTAGAACGCCGGAATACCAGCACCAGCCGCTCTCAATTTCTCCGCTAACGTGCCTTGCGGGCATAGCTCGACGGCTATCTTTCCTGTGAGGTATTGCTTTTCAAGCTCTTTATTTGACCCTAAGTATGAGAGAATAATGCGATTTAATCGTCCATCTTGTGTGAGAAGAGCTAAGCCGTGGTCGCCGGAGCCAGCATTGTTCGAAACGGCCGTTAGGTTCTTTAGGCCTTTCTTATGAATGGCTTGAATGAGAGTTTCTACGCGAGTTGATAGTCAGCCAGCCACTCATTATTAACCGGGCCTTCTTCGCTCAAGAGACGCCGAATTGTCAAACGTATCACAAGCTGACCATGGTTTGTACGTACCAGCGACACCGCATAAGCCAAAGCCGGCACTTAAGACAACGGCGCCATCCTTTAAATCTGCGACGGCCTCGTCCGCGGACTTGAAAACTTTAGAACCGCCACGAGGCGCTTTTGTGGGCGCTTCAGTTGAGTAATACCGGTATGATCGCGCGAGACATGGCTTGAATCTAATACTAGCAACGATGGTGGCGCCGCCAACACTATATTGCCGTCGCACACAGGGCGCCGCCCATCGATGTGAAAGCTGAACGGTTGTCCGCAAAAGCGCACTCCGGGGGCGCGCCATCTTGAGGAGGGGCAGAGGGGTAGCTACGAGGACTGTTCAAGGGCCAAAATCAAAAGGGATCATCTGCGCTCATTCGTGTAAACCGTGTTGCGTATATCTTCTTCTCTTCTAGGTCCGTTTACGGAGCTATCTAACTACGAGATAATTGACCGAGCGAACGAATAATCAGTTTTATGTTATTATCATGACGAAATAGGATTTCGCCGAGGTTCGTTTTCGGTGTTCTCTGGCTAACTGCCCGGGAGCTTTTGTCGGCTGTTGATTTATGCCCGTAGCGATCGTCGCGCATTCTCTTCCGTTTCCCGCTTTCCCGACTCTTCGGGTGAGTAAGTACCGCGCGAGAGCAGAGCAGTTATGGAGGATAAAGATTGGATATGGACGATCTAATACATCTTAGCTTTAGGGGCTAAATTAGTCGCATGTCTCAGTGTAGGCATGTATTACGTGTATTACGTCGACTTCACGTACCTGGCAAGCTCCAAGATCTACACTTAATTCGAAACATAACCAAGTCGTCGGGACGTGGTCCTACATCGGAAGGTTCATAATTCCTTCATACATACTAGGTACCTAGGTATCAGTATGCACCATTATCATCCTGAATCAATCAAGATAGAGCCACATTCTAACAACGCAAATCCGATTATCGCGATTATTTTCATAAAATCATCCTATTAGACTCTAATAAGAGCGTTGTTTGTTATTCCATCCAAAAGGAAAAGGGGGAAAGGATAGTAAGGGTCTATGGAGTCATATCCAGTCCAATGTAGGTAAGTCGTGCTTAGAAATTCCAATCGAGACGACCTACCGCTCCCCAGTGGTATGCAATGCAGAAATGAAGCCCCCCGAAAAGATCAGTATAAATGCACATGGTATCGGTATCACCCGCCGTCTAACTAACGCCCAATGCTCTCTACTTTAATGCCATATAAAGTGGTCAACTGGTCTGCATCAACGATGCCCTTGCCGTCAAATAGCCACTTGGGCTTATTCATGTTGAAGGCGATCTTGCTCCAATCAAGTCTTTCCTTGGGCCGATCCTCGCCAGAATTTCCGGCCGTGGAGTAGCCGCTGGACTTTATGAGGCCGCAGTCAGGACAGTCGTTCTCGCATTGAGGTTCTGGTTTATAGCGATGCAGGGGGTCGTTGTCGGGTACTGGAGAAGCCGTACTCAGAAGATATTTGTGAAGAGCCAGGACCTCCGTCTCCGTTGGCCCCTTTGTGAGGTCTTTGATGGGTCGAGGATCGGCATCTCTATTCTTTTCTATCTTGACGGCAGGCTTAATCTTCACAGAGGATCTCTTGCACAGATTCTTGGATGGCGTCGTTCGAAATTCGTCGAATTCGGTAGTTATGAGGATGGCGTGAGTGCCGTCGCAGGCTGTGTAAGGACTCGAATAAATCTGGATTGGTCCTCCGTCTTCCTTAAGCGCCGCTTTGCCTTTAAGAAGTTCCTTGATCTCGGCTCTAACGACCACAGGATTACAACACGGATCAAATATAGCAATTTCCCTAGGACCCTCTTCGAGAAGAGTCTTGATGACCTCGAGTGCGGGAGATTCTCGTGTATCGGAGGTGTTGGCCTTGAATGCGTATCCGAGTAGGGTGATCTTCTTGCCGGCCAATGTGTTGTTCAGGCAGCTGATTACTCGCTTCGAAAATCGATCGCGTTGGTATTCGTTCATCTTGACCACTTGTCTCCAATATTCGCCTACTTCTTCAAGACCGAGAGACTCGGCCAAGTAGACTAGACTCAGGATATCCTTCTTGAAGCAGCTCCCACCAAAGCCGATACCTGCTTTTAGGAACTTATCACCGATTCGAGGGTCGCAGCCGATAGATGCTGCTATTTCGTCAACATTCGCACCCGTCTTCTCGCAGATTGCGGATATTGAGTTGATGCTGCTAATCCGCTGCGCCAACATCGAGTTGGCTACGAGCTTAGCCAACTCCGACGAATAGACGTTAGTAGTAATGATACGCTCTCGCGGAACCCATGCCGCATAAACATCCGCCAAGGCTTCGGCGGCCCAACGGCCAGATGCGGTCGTTGAAGACCCGATAAGTACGCGATCGGGAAACATGAGATCTTTCATTGCTGTACCTGCAGCTAGAAATTCCGGGTTCGATAGAATTTCGAAGTGGACGTTTGGACGGTGAACCGCCATCTGTTGGGGATGGTTAGCCCAAATTCACAAATTCTTAAACCAATGCATGATAAATTCTGCCTTACAGTTCTTCGAATAAGATCAGCTGTTCTACATGGAACGGTCGACTTCTCTACGATGATAGTCCCCGGTCGGGCATGCTGGGCGACCTCACTAGTAACGGCTTCAAAAGCTGTCATATCAGTGGCGCTGCCCGCTCCAGCACCTCTCGTCTTGGTTGGCGTGTTGACTGCAATAAGAACGATATCTGCCTCGGCAATGGTTCGCGCCACCTGTGTCGAAAAGAACAAATTTGGTTGCCTTTCTGGTAAGACCGCCCAGTTGCCGTGGTGTAGTTGGTCGCAGTTGAAGACTTGCTCGCTCTCTGGCTGATTGAGGAAGAAACATTTTTTAGATCCATCGCGGGCTATGCGGACGATCTCCCCTAGGCCTGGTTCATAGATAGGCAAATGCGCCGAATTCCATCTTCGGATTCGCTGCGCATTCTTGTCGACGACAGTGACACGAAGCTGCGGGTTTTGCAAGGCAATAACCGCGGCAGTTGGACCGCCTGCATATTGAATTAGTTTCGAAACACAGAATAATATGCTGGTAGTAACGGAAACGCGCATAGGTTTAAGCAGACTTCGCTGCTAAGAGGGCAGGGGATAACTGACCAACGTAACCAGCACCCACGCAGCATATGTTCAAGATAGGGCGTGCTAAGTCAGCCATGGTTGAATTCAATATTCTGGGTAGGCCGGCGCGCTCAAGATCCGCGGTCAGTTCAGCGGCAAGTAAAGGACTAGAAGTTGAGCCCTCGTCAGGCGTAGTTGGAGCTGTCGAAGCACCGTCAACATAAGCAACAACCTCGTCAGCTTCGGCGGCCGATGCTTGAACGGAACCCATGGTATTTAAGTAGTGTCGGATTCTTGGAATGGTGGCTTGAGAATGTTCTTTATAGAGTGATAGTCCAGGGAATTTAAATCTTAAGTCGATTATGGAAGCTATAAGACCGCCTTTTCTTTTCTTTGAAACTTTTGTTCTGTGATGGTGTGAACTCAAGAAGTCAATAGCCACGGCGTCTTTAAAGCTCTCCTTAAAAATAGACATGCGAGTAAGGCGCGCGTCAGACTACCTAAGGTAGTAGGTTCGTAATTATCCCGTCGTAAGATAATAGTTAAAAGGTAGTGAGGTAGCTGGGAATAAGGAGAGCGTGACTGCTTACTCAGGAAGTAATAAGACGCTGTGAGCAGCTGAAAAGATGGAAGGAGGTGTAGCTACCGGGACTGGTTTAGATGGATAGGAAAGATGAATTCGAGCGAAGGGGTCCCTCTAGATAAGAACAAGCAAGGTCAAGCACGACAGCATCGAGACCTGGATCCAGCTAGAACGCCACTTGACCATAAGAGACACATGCGGCGTTTAAGCAGCTAGTCTCCTCAAGAGAACGACAAGGTACATATATCAACCCCAGCCTAGTAATAGATGTGCGATCGCTTCGAACTTCTACCGGAACCCTTGTTACATGCGTAGGTGGCGGACCTAGACGCGGAGCCAGTGTTCTGCGTAAATTTGTGCCACGAGCTGACCTTGTGTCGGATCGGGGTGGATGGGAGGGGTGAGAAGACAGATAGAAAATCCAGGGAAGCCCAGGTTTCAGTGGACAATGGGTATGTCAAGTGGCATCCTATTCAACCTCAATAATGTTTGGCGAACGGTACGTATGCCACGCGTAACGATACTGTGCTCATCATCTAGTCCATGTTGAGTAGTATATCATATCTAGTACCTACCAAGTAATGCTCAGGTATGCTACTTAGCTTCCTAGTAGATATCTATATTACTTGGGTAGGAGCACAGTGATAGTTGCGATAACGGTCGTACTTGGGCTGCATTGGAAGCAAACTTGCATGTCCTACTAGGACCCATATAGGTTTGCGCAAGGTCTATCGAGGGTTGGGTCGCAGCCCAGACAATAACCTTTACACATATGTAAGGTACCTGCCTCCCTATCCACTACGGGGGAAAGGATGGGGGGTGGTGGGAGTGGGAATGGGAATCAACGTGGGAGACTTCCCACAAGTTCGCGACTAAGGATATTGTAGCTTGCTATAGTGACATATTGATATGAAATCTGATGATAGTGGCTAGTAAGTAGATACCTAATAGTTAGGAAGAATGACGCCTACCTAGGTAGGTACATATTAGGCAGACGGGACGAAAAGTTATTTTGAAGCCACTCAACCTTGAATATCTTCATATTAGAGAGAAGAGCTTAGATACTTCCTAGACTTAGATACGAGTTAGTTAAACAAATTGAGTTGTCTAGGAATATCCGATCACTTACTTAATGTCGTGGCTTGGCGAAATTGTAACATAGGTAGGTAGGTACTGAAGGCTTATACCGGATTATCACCGTATACATACAGTGCTTCAGGTACCTTGCCTCACCAACGTAAGCTCAAATATATTAGCCGTACGACGAACTGAAAATCTCCCCTACTCACCTGAAAAATAAAATAAGAAAAAGAAAGAGAAGTAGAAAAAAAGGTTACTCTAATGATGGTAGCGCAAAGTGCTTGTCGCGAATAGATAGCCAACAGATAAGCCTTCCAGACACACGAGGGGGTGATCAAGGATGCTAATTCGTACATACATGACAAAAGACGTGCGCCAATCTGGATAACCTCAGATAATGGTCCAACCCGAATCGTGCATGTGACACTTTGCCTCCCCCCAGAAAGATCATATCTTGGATGAACCCAATCACTTAAGCGCGATACTGGTTATACCTGCGGATCTATACTGCTAGGCTGTAAGTTCCGTAGGGTTTGTAGGACCCCGGATTTCTCTTGCAGCTTGTCCATGTACGATGTGGATCTGTATTGTTCCTAGAAAGATCCCGTCAAGAAAATGTGCCGGCGACGGAGAAGCTGATTGGTGCGTAGACTCTTTCGCGTGTGCTGCCACCTGAGCTTATCATTGGGCCATTTCTCTCGAAGAAGAGACGGAAAGCTCAAAAGGGTAATTAAGAAAGAAGAAAGATCCATGGGTCCGATCGGGTTGCCAAGGAGATCTTTACACCAAAGTTACTGTCAGGGTCTAGCTGAACTACCGATGGTTACAACTGTTGAGTTGAGTTGCGATTTACGGACTTTAGCTTTCAACTTATTCGCCCCAAGCGGTCCAAGAGAGCTTCAATGTCGGAAACAATGATTTAAATAAAGCGGAAGAAAAAAACTAATAATCAAATGCCATGTCATATGTCAGCACCCTATTTTATTATATCTAAGCCACCAAAGATACGTACATAGTTTGAGGTGCGTGACTGGTACCTAGGATAGGACTGTTGGTCTTGTGGCCTCTCAGAGCAGAGGGAAAGAAGAAGATGACTCAAGCCTACCAAATTCACCATAGCATTACACTAGCCTCGTGAACCCCGGATTCAAACGCCAGTGACTATAGCTGAGACTACCTTAGTAATCACGACGAAGTTATACGCACTTGTGGCTGATTAAACAAACTCTACACCTCTTTAACACGCCACGAATTTCTCTTGCTACTAGTATCATAGGAATATTTCACGTTACCCTCTTGTCTCTAATTCGCTGTCGTTGACCCTGGTTATCAATACACATTTCCCGTTATACACCTTTTACATCCTACACCGTTCATTCTACATATTTCCTCCAACTACTGGGCTCCCTTTCGATCCAGATTTTAACTACCTAGGGTGCTGTTTCGGAGTATATAAGACTCTTGGCTATTTTTGAATGCTGGTATAAATACGTATGTGTGTCGCTACGAGCTGTCGCATTGAAGCCTACTAAGTCCAGAAGTAGTATCAGTCACAACAATCATCTAAGCACAGGCTTCACCACAGACCTTGGATATCCACTCAACAAGAGTCCCTTAGTGAAGCTTAAAAATCCAAAGGCATTAGCGATGGCTGAGAGAAATCACGACCTGAATGTCTTCCCTCCCGGTTTACGCGGGAGGCGCATTCTGCTATGCACGGAAAGTCTTGGTCCCGTCAACGGTGTATCGCGCACCACCAAGATGTTAGTGGACCAGCTACGATCCAACGGAGCTCTCGTATCGGTGGTTGCGCCGTATAATCATACTAAAGTGAACACTTTCAACCCGATCAGCCCTCCCGCCGGTGGCCCATTTTACTATGAGGAAGTACGGTTATCAGGGTACCCGTTGCCTTTCAACCCTGAGCTTTCTGTGGCGTATCCTGTACGGCTTTCTGAGCTGTATAGACGTACGTTCGGGGGGCCACCGGATCTCATTTACTTAGCTAGCCCTGCGTCTCTAGGCTTTCAAGTGATGCTACAACTACGACAATACACGAAGGAGTTGCAAGTGCCTATAATCTGCAACTTTCAAACTGACCTGGCCGGGTACTGCTCCCTTTTATTCCCCTGGCCGCTGGGGAAAATCGCAAATGACGTCTTCGGCTTTGTACAGGGTTATCTCTTCCGCGATACATCGGTTAAGACTATATTTTACCCTAGCACGTTCGTCAAGACGTACTTAACATCAGTCAACGTACCATCTGATAAGATGGAAGTACTGAGACGAGGAGTCGAAACCAAGGGCTTTAGTCCAGATAAGAAAAGCGAACAGCTCAGGAAAGAATGGGCGCCGAATGGGGAACCTATTTTATTCACCTGTTCGCGATTGGCGGGTGAAAAGGGGTTCGCGTTCCTCGCGGATGTGGCTAAGGAGTTGGACAATAGGGGGATGGAATTCAAGCTCGTCATCGTCGGCGGCAACCGTAACCCGGTCGTCGAGCAAGAAGTCAAAGACATGTTCGCGCCGCTTCAGGAGAAGAATAAAGTGATTTTTCCCGGGTTCAAAATTGGGGAAGAGCTGATGACGCATTATGCATCAGCCGATATATTCCTTCATTGCTCTATCACAGAGACATTCGGACTCGTGGTATTAGAAGCGATGGCCAGTGGCGTTCCGGTTATCGCACGGGACGAAGGCGGCCCAAGCGATATCATCGAACATGGGAAAACAGGATATCTCGTCCGACCTGACGATCTAGGTGACTTCGTACAGAAAGTGCTGAAGCTCGGCCATGACACTACGACCCGCGAACAGTTTGCGTTAGCAGCTCGCACTTTTGCTTGTGAGGCCACTTGGGAGAGGGTAAGCAACAAAGCGGCCTGGCAGATGCTCGATACGATCGAGCAGTTCGAGCAAAACAAGCAAAAGAGCGATTCATCCGTGACTCGATTCCCTATCATCGGATGGTTACTTCTAAGCGGCTCCGTGCGACATTTCCTGCTCCCGCAGATTATCAAAGCGAAGCTGGCATGGGCGTTATCTATCATTTTCTCGTTCTGGATGGTTGTTGGCAGTTATCTTGTCTTTGCGGACGTCGGACATTTGGTGAAGACTTACTCGCCACGAGCCTTGTCATGGCTTAAGTTCGTAACTCGGGGATAGAGTATCGGGTATCACGACCAGCAGAGCTTTGCTTGTTCGTATATTGCCGATCTATACCACCTGTACTTCCCTGGACATTTCTATCGTCTCTCCTTATCTGTCCCGTTATACCCATCTCGCGAAGTGTGTCGTGAAGCGCATACGGCATTATTGTTTCCTAACAACACCGAGATCGCAAAGTGCATGTCACATATGACACAACATATTACATCTCAGCAGGATACGGAGCTATGCCAAGCCAATAGTTTGAATAGGTTATCAGGCTGATTTTTGAGTGCATATAGGCCTAGATATCTAGTATAATCAATAGGACTAGGGATTTCAAGCCAAACCAAACCATAGATAAGATCATCCGAATACAATGCGCAAGACGTCGTGTGTCTTCTCGACCTGTGCAAACTCCTTGTTCAAGCTCGCGAGATGCACTGCATGCACGGTCTCTGCATCAAAGTCTCCTTTTGGCCAGGTAGCACATGCGTCACTGGCAACGACGATATCGCCCTCATCTATTTCGCCGTTTGCATTCGTGGAGGAGACGACTTTAAGGTTGTTTGCAAAGCGCGTAGTCGTATTAACGCAGTGATCCGTTGTCAATCCGATAAGGACGAGTTGTTTGACTCCTCGGTCTTTCAGATAGGCTTCCAGCCCCGTACCGACGAAGGACGAGTGTACATTCTTGATGAAGAGCGGCTCGCCCTGTTGCGGTTGTGCGAATGACTGAGGCTGCAATCCTTCGACAAGTTTGCCGTTTACTTCGACTTGGGCTCCGGGGCGAAGCGGTGAGTTTGATTCAGTGCTGTGATGGTGAACATGGCAGATAACCACAGCGTTTGATGTTTCTACTGTGCCATCGCCCTGCTTCTTGTTGTGCTCCCGAGCTGCCTTAAGCAGGAGTGCGACATTCTTCTCAAAATCCGGCGTGCTGCGGCTAGGCCCCCAATGTGTCGGATGGAAAAAGCCATCCTGAACATCGATGATGATCAGTGCTGTCTTTGCAGTGCTTACTGACTTCATTTTTGCGCCGTGGCTGGATTTATTGATTGCCTTGGCGCTTTAGCGGATGGCTGCATAGGTACAATGCCTACCATCCTGGGGGCTTCAATTAGGTGCTGTCTTATCATCCCACCCTTTTTATACTGGCGTTTGCAAACACCTTAATTGTGACATGTTGAACTAGGAGCAGATGGTGCAATTACTATGAGTCATCGATACCTGGTTTTGACTTGTTCATCGCTATTTCTAGTCAATAAGCTTGCGAAGTGCGCCTTGAAGCAAAGCCCGTAAACCCGGCATCGGCACGGGAACAGCATCTAAGAAGGTATTGGTGGCCTCAGCTAGCATTTGCGAATCGCGGATATAACTTCACCTTGCAGATTTAGTGATCAACGTTCAATCTCCCGCCACGCACTCCAAGTTTAGACTTTGATATCGACAATTACTATATACCTTCTTGATGTGGCGTTATTGAGCTGCCGGTAACAGTAATTGAATAAAATTACCGACTCCTTCGACCCAATGAAGCTGAATTCGATTGCGTATTCTCAATAGGATTAGAATTGGCATACGATACGAGCAGAGCATCACCTGTTCGAGAAGGAGGATCAAAGGACGAGCGCGTCGCGGCTGAGTAGCTCCCATCTCATCTCTCGAATAATACTCAATAATCGATCTCGGAGTTCTGATTGAGAGGACTGGACTTCGAAATATTCCGAATAAACACGGCAGACGTTTTGTTTCTCCTATGCACGTAGATGGGTAGGTACCTGCAAATAAACATTAATTTATCAATTTTACTCTCTTCATAATAACTGAATTGTACAGATGTAGACGGCGATGAATCTAACCGCCTTCTTTTTCTTTTTCTTTTCCTTTTCACATTTTTCTTGATATGATAGAAACGACAAGGTCTCGCATTAGGCCACACGTAAAATCGAACAAGTGATGATGTATGATAGGTCGCTCGATGAACCAGTGCTAGGGTAGAAACTGAATTCTGATGCTTGGCTGTAACAAAAAGAACAGGGGAACTTGGGGTTTCGAGGCTCAAGATGCGGTCTAAGATGAGTCTACAGGGGGTCTAGGGGGTCATATTAGGGGTCTTCACGGACCTGCACCAGCCTTAGTGAACAGGGAAAGCCCGTAATTGATTGGCTGACTTAATCCTAGTGCCACGCATTTTGTCTCATTGGCGTCCGGTTTTTTCGAAACTTCTCCTTTTTCAGTATCGTCGCATCGTTGCATCGTCAGGCGATCCGACACGAAAATGTTAGAATTATCTGAGCGTCAGAGCCAACGACCAGGCCTGAAGCTGACCCAATCCTATGTAATTCTCGTCGTTGGTCGAAGGTTCTCACTTGGCGGCATTCTGAGCCTTGTAAGAGAAAGCTACGCGCTGTTAGGAAATGGTCTCGGTTCCTTCGCCGGGCGCAGTTCAGTCCTGTACCTAACCGAATTTTGTATGACGAAAAATCTCGGGAATGGCGTACCGTTGCATCTATTGTACGCTTCCTATTGGCCACCTTCGCGCCGGTCGTATGTATGGCAAATGCAACTTCTTCAGCAAATATCCACTAAGTTTTGCTACTACGTAAGGTAGTACTTTGCTTGGCTTGCCTTTTTCTTTTCGAATGTGTACCTATTCTTTTGATGGTGCCACCAGCTGCTCCTGAGTCTACGAGTCCTCAAATCTTCGTTCCAGCGTCTGTATCATAACCATGAGACTTGTTGTCGCAGGATGTACCATAGGTAGTATAGAAGCATGATAACGAACAAGGGCTACGACGCCTCGTGTTCTAGGTTCTAATCTCTCATGGGTTGTATTGGGGGTCGACCACACCAGGCCTGACATCTTGATCTGTCTAAGCCGCCCGAACAAGATCGCTGGACGACCCACCGTCATGCCATTGATCGGTTTGGGGGGTGTCTTCGTGGACCCCTTGTCTCATAGTATCCATTCTAAGATATCGAGCTGATATCCCGTCACTTTCCTTACTCTCCTCTCCTTTCCCCCATCACCTATGCAAGCTTGGGTCGAACCAAACAAAACAAAACATAGCCGCCTCTCCTTCCCATCGGGCAGGTCCCTCTTTTCTTTCTCTTCTCTCGTCAGATCTCTAATCTGATCGCCGCTACTCGAGTCCCCCGCCCACGGTGAAGTTGAATAGCTACGAGACGGACAGGTTCCATACGCTCTTTACAGATAATACAGCATACTCTTCGACCGCCGGCCGGCTAATTCACGCTCACGAGATAAATACTTTATTCGAATATATAATATACGATATAGCGAAAAGCTATCGTCAAAATGGTTTGCAAAAGTGCCGCTCTAGTTTCGTTGGCGTTTGCCTCTTCGGCACTCGCTAGTGGTATGAACCACGCAATGGGTGGCATGCTGGCTCCGAGGGCGACGACGCTAGAGACGAGATTCGAAGATGCGGATGACGATTCGTTACGGAGACGGCAGAGTTCGACGACAGCGGATACGAATTTGACACAATGGAACACCGATACTTCGGCCGCTTGCGAGTCAGCACTCTCTCAACTCACTGCCGCTACCAACCCCTCGGGTACAGCAGTCTGCTACAATCTTTTCAGTCTCGACACGAACGCCGGCACTTTCATGGCCGATCTACGCCTCTTCCAAGTATCGACACCTTCGGGCGACTTCCAGAACATACCTCCTCAAGAGATCTCGGTTGGCCTTCAGTATTCTGGGGCTTCCGTTTCGCCAGTTAGCTCGACCAACCAATCCGCTTCGAACGTGGGCAAGCGACAAACTTCAGGACCTACAGTTCTCCAAACCTACATGTTCATAGGGCAAATTGACAAGTCCAAAATGGCCCAACCCATGACAATGTAAGTAGAACTTCCATACATCATTTTAATCACTGCGTCGTAGACACTTACAATTCGCTAGGGGAGTGTTAGAAGCATTGGTTATGCCTACCGTCACATTGACCGGCAAGAGTCCGGCGGGTCAGCAAGTCAGCACGAACGTTTCTTCCAACGAGGCCGCTTTCGTCAACGGTATCTTCTCGAACGAGGTCGTTATGTCCGATGTTTCACTCGCTTCCCTAGCCGTTGACGACCAAGTCGCGGGACTACATAACGGTACCGTCGCCTTCGTCCTACCTGGAGTCAACATTTTAATCTTCCCGGTCGGTCTAATCCTCACGAGCATCTGGCTAGTAGTTGGTGTTGCATTCTACGCGTTCGGCACGTACGAGCGATACAACTACCGAGATATGTACAGAAACAGGAAGGCAAGAGACGGCAAGCCCGGTTACGCAGGAAGAATATAATGGACTAGAATTCAGTAGGAGGTGACTTCAATTACATGGCGTTCAGTAGATACCGTCGAACGGTTGGGTTAATGGTTCAACGACGGACTGGATATGATTTGGGCAACGCGCTTTAGACTTCCGACCCCTTTAAGCTTGCCGGTTATTATTTGTTTGATACTTGTGTCTATTCTATTATGGGCTAATTGACCCCTGGGGCATTATATATAACAGTTCAAAAATAAATAAAATACTTACAAATCACATTGTCGACGTTGCTCCACGAGAGGCAGAGATTTTGAAAGGGGATATCGAAAAGGGCGGCTTTGGCTCATGCTCTACGGGCTTGGAACCGCGTGTAGTTCAGAGACCCTTGCGGCGGATTACTAAATATGTAGGAATCTCGGACTCGGAAGGGCTGACTTTCTAGAAAAGAAGCACATGTGCTATCCGCCAAAGAGGAAGAGAAGGATCCTTTACTTCCCTACCTGATTGGGTGGGGCAGAACCGAGGAGGCTTTCTTGCAGAACGTTATTTAACATCCTGGAATTACTCACCTTTTTCGAAAGTACATTCCTCTTTACCCATTTTCTAGAAATCCCAAGAGCTTTGTTGTAAGAGTGAACGGCGCCAAAGGAGGTGGATAATCCTACTTGTTGGTCCGGGTAGTTTCAGCGTATTTCGGCCAAGTGCCTATAATAGAACAAAAAGTATTCAACCATACCAACAGGCTATCGCAGGTTACCTCTATTCGAACTAGGCTTACTATTGCTCCTAAAAACAGAAGCCTAGTTCGAATGGATTTGGAAGTAAAAAAAGACGCACAGAAAAAGAACTTGAAGTTTATGCGCGTCCCTAGCAGGTAAGGATAGACACAAAGATGAAGAGTAACAACAAAATACCTACTTAGAACTCCGAACAGTTATCATCAAAGTAGGTACTTACATAGAATTAACTATAAAATAAATATCAATATCTAACATATCATATTCCAACCTCTACAAAAAGAAAGGTAAACTACTAACAACACAAAAGATAAATATCTACTCGAATCTCAGGTATACATTCTCTCCATGGTCTCATAAATTCTCCCCTTAATCCCGAATCCCTCATTCAAAAAGTCGTTCATTCGGCCTCTGTACCAACAACCTCATAATCTCCTCCAATTCATTCAACAATTCTTCCGCAACCGGAATCCAATCCTTGAAAGTAACAATCTCAAACATCAAACTGTCTCCCTTCACGAAAGCCTGTATCTTCCACTCACGCAATGGCTCGTAGTGCGGGTACACGGTCTCGAGACGACCCTCGGCCTGGTCGCCGCCAAACTTAAGTTCTTCGACGTGGTACACGTCTTGGTGCACGACACTGTCGAACCAGTTCACACCGGCTTCGTGCCAGGAGGGAACGCATTCCCGCGCGATTTCGAGGAGGCCCATACCTTCGTGCTGCGCGCTTTCAATATGCTGGTGCTGCACATGTTGCAATAAATCTACGGCCTTCCAGTCTGCGTCGAAGCGCACACGCACTGGGACATATTGCCATGTTGGTCCCATGACAGTATCTGCATGGGGAAGGTCGATGTTGCGCCCCGTCACGACCTCGCCAAACACAACGTCACGGAGTGAGAAACGACGGGCTAGGCATAAGGCCCATGCGGCGGTGGGTAGGGTCGCAATCGTGATATCCTTCAAGCGCGCGGAGATATCTACCGTGCGAGTTATAGCATCGGGAATCTTGGAAGTAAGCGGTAGATCCGGGCGCAGGATCGTGAGCTTGCTGTCCTTTAGCAACTCCTTCCAGTAAGGAATGCTGCGCGGAATGCACTTGTTGACGATATGGTACACGAACGACGAGAACGGTACAGAATCCGGTGTCGTCTCGCCGTCATACAGAGCTGCGAGCTGGCGGATCAAGGCCGGCAGACAGACTTCATCGTATTGCGCGTGCGAGATGCGGAAGATGAGACAGCTCTTAGCGCCCTCGCCTTGGACGAAGAAGAATTTGACGAAGGCAGAGCCGAGCGGCATCTTGGTTTGTACATCTAAGTCGCAGAGCTTGTGCACGAAGGAGTCCAGGTCCCCTTCGATTTCGTATTGGTCGATTGCAACTGGGAGTGCTTCGAGGACGACGCCGAAGCATTTTTCGCCGCTTTCCACGAACACTGTTCGGAGGACTTCGTTGCGGGCGACCAGGTCGCGACAGCTTGTGAAGAGGCGCTCTTTGTCTACATGTCCGTCGAGGTGGAAAAGCTCGTATCGTGAAGAGAAGCGAGGAAGTTGGACGGTGCCCTTAACTGCGACTTGTTGGAGCGGCCGCGCTGGTAGGATATCTTTGATTACAAGATCTTCTTGAGATAGAACTGGTCGGACTGTTTCGGCGATGAAGGTTTCCACATCCGGAACATCGAGTAATGAGAATGGAGACGGAGGCGCTTCTTCAGATTCGACCGGTACTTGTTCCTTTTCTCTCAGAATCTTGGCCATATCGTATAATGTTCGATGTTTGAAAATTTCGGGTACTGTTATCTCAAGACCCTTCACTCGAAGCTCGGATACGAGTTTCATAGCTCCGATAGAGTCTCCTCCGAGTTGGAAGAAGCTATCGTTTAATCCAATTTCGTCTTCATCAATAGCTATGATTCGGCTCCAGGTTTGTCGTAGGCTCTTTTGCTTTGCTGAGGTCGCTGATACTCGCTTTTGTCGTGGTGCAGCCGGCTCTTTTGCAGGGGTTGTTCGTTCGACAAAGGTTATTACATTATTCGCGTCATATTTTGCGAGCTTGTGAGTTCTATATAATTGACCGTCATGGCTTTGGTCAACCCATTTAGGTGATGGTACTGATTCTAAGCTTAGGTTGCCCGAGCTTCGTATTAAGAGTTCTCCGACGGCGCCTAAGGGGAGTAACCTCTCTGGTTCCGTCGGGTCAACAATCCACGCCTCGGATACCTCGGAATCAGTCGGAATCAAAGTTTTGACAACTTCACTTTCCGCGCCAACCTTGCTTAGACGAGCGAGTTCGGATATATCTACTTCGGTTAGAAGCCGAAGCTGGCCGCATTTGGCGTCCGGATTCTCAATAAATTGTTGTGTAATCTGTCCAAGTTGATGCAGCATCTTCTCCATTTGCGGGCTGGTCACCGTCTTGGAGTCAAAGCTTGCCATGATTAAGAAACCTTGAGGATCTAGAGAGCACACCAACATTAGGGCGTAAGTGTTGAACTTGAGGGCCTCTTCTGCAGCCTCGGCATCGCCCGCAGGAACAAAGCTGTCGGCTGGTTGCTTCTCATTTGAGGCCTCAGCATCGGCATCCGTGCTTGGATGTAACACTAGGCCGGTTCTCAGCTCGCAAGCTTCTCGGGCATCCGGACTTAGGCGTCTAATATGTTGCAAGCCGAAATGTTCATGGGGAATACTGGCGACTGATTGATCGTGGATATCTTGTAGGTACTCTGTTACTGTCATGTCTGGGTGGACAGCTACTCGGACGGGTATAGTGGCGATCATGGGTCCCTCAATCTCTTCAACCCCTGGAATCGGGGCGTTGCGACCAGTGAGCGTCTCACCAAAGACGACATCGTTGGATGCCATGTAATTCGAGACTAATAATGCCCAAGCTCCTCGAATAATCGTAGCTATTGTTATTCCGCTATTGGGTTTTCCGGTATGTACGTAGTGTTCCAGGAGGGAATCAGCTTGTTGCTGGTAACCAGAATAGGGGAGAGTGGGGAACTGCTGTCCATTCGCTCCATCCAACCTTTCTCTCCAAAATGATTCTGACTCCTTTCTGTCCATGTTACCAAGATAATGAATGAAATGTTTGAAATCAGCTGGTCTCTCAGTCGAAAGGTTATTGTACGCTCGATTAACTCGGTCAACGATCAGGGGCATGCACCAGCCATCGTAGAGAGCGTGATGCATCGTTAAGACGAAATGCGACTTTCCTGTAGATTTCTCATTGACAACCACTCCGTACCTAACTAGAGGTTTGCCAAGTTGAACTGAGTCGCTCCGGTCCTGGACTAGGTAATCGTTGAGACTTTGTCCTGATAACGTCTTGCAATCAAAATCATCTTTGACAACTACCTGCATCAATCCCTGGCCTGGTACCTGGACAATTCTTGTCCGGAGGATTGCACAGTCTTTAGATGCTAATTCGAAAGCATCTGCAAGCTTCTGTACCGCTGTTTCGTCCGCAAGCTCGACCACACGTTGCGCAACATAGGCTTCGCTAACCTTAGCAGACAGAGCCATGAGACCCTCTTGTAAAGGCGTGCATGGATAAATATCCTCAATTGCTGATGGATCGACACCGCAGAAGTCTGCACATTCGTTCCTTGCAGACTCTTCGCTCCATTGCTTGCTAAGCAGAGAGAAGGGAGGAATCTCAACACTTGTTTCGCCCGAACCAGGTCTTGCGACAAGGGCCATATCCGAGAGCACCGGATTGGCGAAAATATCTGCGACCGTGAGTGCGATACCTTGTGTTCTCGCAGCGGCAACTAATTTCATTGCGCGCAAGGAATCGCCTCCTAAGTTGAAGAAATTGTCGTGAGCACCGATTTCCACCTCCTGTCCCAGGATTTGACTCCATAATTGAGCTAGGCTCTTTTCTGCTGGAGTTGAGGGGTCTTTTCTGGGAACCATTGCCGCGGTGAACTTGGCGATATCTTTTCTACTTAGCGAATGTCCTAACTCTCGGAGACGTTTACGATCAGTTTTCGCTGATACTAATAGGGGCATAACCTGTAGCGGGATATATGCTGCAGGTACCATGTATATTGGTAGATGTTCCGAAAGGGCATTGTTCATTCCCGCGAGAGAGTCGAGTACTTGCGGAGAGACTGATCCCAGGAGAGTATCTGTCTCTGATACAAGACCTGCTCGCTCTGCGACGAATGCAACTAAAGTCGGTTCGCCTGCAGGGCCGCCGGGTCGGATGACTTCAGCAGCAACACGGGTTCCTGGGGGTAGTTTATCGAGCATATTGTATTCAATCTCCGCGAGTTCAATCCTTTGTCCGCGCAATTTTACCTGCTGGTCACCTCGGCCGACGAAGATAATCGTTCCGTCTGGATCGTACCTCACGAGATCACCAGTCTTGTACAGCCGACCCTTGCGGCCATCATGTTGCGGGCTTCCGGCAAGGAGCCACTTCGGGTTGTTGATGAATACCGCGTCCGTCTTTTCAGGGTCATTTAAGTATCCCGGTCCTACTATAGCTCCCTCGACTAGAAGTTCACCAACCGCGCCTATGGGTACCAGTTTGTGATGATTGGAAGGGTCGACAATCCAAAGGGATCCTCCGACTCCCCTACCAATGCTAACGGACGCTTTATGGCTTTCGGATCCGACATCACCGTTCACAGCGCATCCAACAGTACACTCTGAAGGACCATACGCGTTCACGACTTTTGCGTGGCGACTCCAAGCAGCTGCATCTCCTGCGGATATAGCTTCCCCTCCTAATCCGAGCACCTCAAGCGAAGGTATGATGTCGGGATCAAGGACACGTGCAACAGAGGGCGTCATATGGGCCATATTAACATTCATCTTCCGTATGGCGCCGCTTAAATCGTTTACTCGATCGGCGTCCGAGGGGATGCATAGACATCCTCCAACTGACAATGTGCAGAGCATGCAATCGATACACACGTCAAAAGCGTACGACGCAAAATCGAGGACCCGGGAATGCGCACGATATCCGACTATATCCGCGCGCGGTATTGCTCCGCTGGAGTAGTTCTCGTGAGTTACGACGCAACCCTTCGGTTTTCCTGTGCTACCCGACGTGAATTGTATGTAGAGATTCGTACTTGCTGGTACGTAAGGCAAGCCTGTCGAAGTATTATAGGTATCAAAGCTCTCGTCGCATAGGGTTATTCGCGTTCCGTTAGGTGCAATGCGACCGCCGAGGTTTTCCTGTTTCCTTGAAGTTACAATAATCGACGCGCCGGTTTGTTCAACGATAGTGCGCAATCTTCCTTCTGGCTGACTTGGGTCCATCAGCGCAAAGGTGCCTCCAGACTTCATGACGGCCAAAACGGCCACAACCGTCCATCTCGACTTCTCGAAACATAACGGCACAATAGATCCTACCCTAACACCTACTGACACCAGATGCGCCGCAAATTGGTCCGATTTTGAGTTCACGTCGCCGTATGTGAATGCGCCATCCCACGAGTTGACTGCTGGCCGGCCGGGATCCTTATGCGCTTGTTCCGCAACCAATTCGTGCATACATGTCTTCAAAGTCGGAGGAACTGGAGTATTCCAACTCCATATCTGTTCCAGTTGCTCTGTAGTTATGCCATCTTCTTCGAAGTCCGTTGGTGGCGTCGTCAGGTGGCCGCTCGACACACCTTCGTCGGTGTGAATAGAGTTAGCACACGAAATGTCGACGTCTTTCTGCTCCATTGTTGACGTTGTTGCGACGACGTTTCCCATTCGTTGATAAGGTCTTCGAGCTTGATCTACAGCTGTTCATGCGCCCGAATAACGGACTTCTCGCATATCTCTCACGGGCAAGTGGACCCTAGGGACATGTTAAGTATCGTGTAAGATGCAGAAGCATGCTGATCGCGGATCACTTATTTTTAAGAAAAAAAAATCAGGACACCGAGTGCCTAGAACGCTAACGGGAGAAAAGAACGCAGCAAGCATATGATAGTTCCATACCTGTCTCCATTCTTGCCGACAACGGCAACTGGCTCTTCGCACGATTTACTAGTACTGGCACAAGCACCAGGTTACGAGAGAATGTCGACCGACGTATGTGGTTCACTTGAAGCAACATTCCTTTTCGGCCCTAGGACGCTTTAATGGAGGGGAGCTAAGGGGGGCCGTTATAACGGATCCCAGAAAGACACCAACGTACGTTTCTTCTCCACAGGAGGCGGATCTGATAACTTTAAACGGATCAGATAACTCGTAGTAATTTCAGAAACCTGGTTAAAGTCAAGGAAGACCCGGGTCGATCCTTGGTGGTGTAATCGACGTCGCAATTCAAATACATACTTAACTTCTTTCTACTTTGTAGAGCCTCGGCGGTAATGTTTTTTTTTTAAACGAGCTTCTATGGGGTCATAGATGGGCGAAGTCTCGGCATAGCTTACTCCTTACGAGTGTAAACTCCGAGCGTAGATGTTTCCTTTTTTGGGCATCTTGCATCTGCAATTATTCAAACCTGGGTATGCCCTCACTTTCCACCACCCAGGTAGGTAGGTACCTAAGGTAGCCTACCCCACCCGAGTTATCCGTCTGTATGCGCTAAAGAAGGGCAGCCAGTTAGCGACCTCATCCGGCTGTTGGGCGTATGGCGTAACCCCCATGCTTTCTGAGAATACAACGACATAAAAGGCGCAAAGTGTGGGTGTGATTTGTGTAAGACGTCGATTTGTTTTGGACTGGAACAGCGTAGAACAAATTCATAATACCTATTTACATACTGAGTAGTTGGATAAGTTAGTTTGAAAGATCCGAAGCGCCGAATTTGTTGTAGAATTAATTAGTGGAAATCCGATATACATACCAGCATAGACCGAGGGGCATCTGCATATTCGGAACAGGGTAAATCTAGGTAAGTAAGGTACCTAAAAGATCTGCATACTATTCTACGCCTTAACTTATGCACGGGTTAGGTACTCACCTATTCGCGAGACAAAACAGGTAAGTTGCTCGTATGCATCGTATTACGGGGGGGGTTTTCCGCCTGAATGGTTGATGGTGTGCCAGCCTGGGCTGTTCGTGCTGTTCGTGGTAGGTCCCCTAAAATCTAAGATCTCGAGCGCATCGAGCTGGCTTCGAAGGCGATACCTAGTATGGTATCAGATCATCCGGCGGTAGCATGTGGTTGGTAGAATTGGTAAAAGTAGGCAGGTCCTTTTTTCATCAGAACCAGGTTCGCCACGTAGCTTCGTGCGTTAGCCTCCGTTAGTGGGTAAAACTTTTACGTCAACTGCTGGTCGAGCATGATCGTGGAGTATTGTCTTCTTCGTGATGCGGGTGACCGTTGACGGAAGAGGTAATGGAGTGTTAATATGGGGGTCAGCTCACTTCGTACCTGATCTCTGATGAATACATTGGCGTCGCAAGGGGAACCAATGGTGTTATCCGATGCCCGAGTTTTACTCGGGTTCTTGTATCAACTTTTTCTCTAGGGATAACATGTCCCGATTAGGAAATAGTGACTATGTCCATTTAGGTTTAGTGGCTCTTGGTACGCCTTGCGATCTGTGCTTTCTCTTGGGAATAGCTTCTAAGTAGGTAGGTAGTTTTTAACATACTTTTCTAGGCTGCGAAGCAGCCCACTGGGGCCGGAGGGGTTTTGCGACGAGGTGAGCGGAGCGAACCGAGGAGCAAAACCACGGAGGCCAGAAGAAAGGGACTTGGTGATAACCTTGGAAGTGAGTAAAACTCGGGCTCTTTTGCTGCCCTAGCATGGGGTGGCCTCACGTTTCGGAAGACCTGTTTGAACAAACGCCTTTTATCAATGTATTGGCTGGAAAGTAGGTACTTGGATCTTTGCGGAACCGTTCTAGTCACATTTTTCTACCAAAAAGGAGTGTTCGGTTTCTCAAGTAAGAACCGAATTTATCAAGCATATTAAAGATTTCGGGCTAGATACCGAGGCTCGATACGATCGATCAACGTATTTTCAGAATACTAAGATAAATATAAATCCGTATAAAATTGGTATTCATGCAATGTCCGTGTGCATTACCTATGGGTCTTGAGCCTTACCACCGAGGAAGCTGACGTTTTTCTAGGTCGTTTTCTGTACGTAATTAAATATTGTCTACGGCTTCGACTTTCCGAGTACGTTGCCAGCTTCCGTCTGCCCTCCGTCTTCTCAACAGTTTAGGGCGTTCTAGCGCCTTTTTCTCGAACGACGAATCGGACAGCCTTATGCACAAACCTGAGTATTCGCCGAATAATTGGGACTGACTCAGCTTAATTTATCTCTTCACGATGTAACTCCCATATGTTCTAAAATGGCCGGGTACAGTAAGTCAGCCAGCCAATCGGTGACGGTTTACGGTGTGCAGGTATGTGCGATAAATTAATTCCAACGAAATGGTTGGTGGATAAGACTCTTCTATTTTGTTCTTGTGATGGCACCAAGTAGGTAGGTACTTACCTAGTACCTACCTAAGGTACGGATATCTTCCAACGAAGGCCAATTGAAATGATCTACTATTAGATGGTCGACGATTAAGTCGGCCATCTTACCGAATATTTCCAGCTCGGATCATTAGGATTCCGAGTTACTGATAGAATCGTGGATAACCAATTATTGGAGGTTGTTGAATGGAACAGCGCTCTACGCCACGAATTTAGCATTTACAAGAATAGATGAGGCCTCGGCCACAATACTTTATTGCCGGTCCAACATCTGCGCCTCCGGGAGGATTTAGTCCCGGCAAGCCTCTTATTGCCGACGGCGCTTATACTAGCCTCAAAGGAAGGAATGCGGCTGGTCTGTTTGAAAATCTAAAAGAAAGTACGCCTCGTTTCGATGTGAGGACTAATATCATAAAAGTATTGGTAACGAAGGAAAAGTATTGCCATAGCTGGCCAGACTTTGCGAGTAAGACGGTGTGAATGATATGAACCAACGATCTAACGAACCCGCTGATTTCTAACTTTGAGCTGTGGGCTACACGAGGCGAAAGGCGCCAATAGCGGCCTCATCGCGGCGAGGCCGCATCGTCAGGGGGTGTTTCAGTAACAGATTTGACACCAGATCTATCAACGGCGAGCCATCTCTATCGTACGTTTCAGAGACTCCATACCAGCGCAGAAGAACCTGATGTTAATTGCCTATGTGAACTACAGCTGAAAATGTATGCCCATGTAGAAGGTTAAGCATACCTACCTTAGTAGTACCTAGTAGGCTATGACATCGTAACCTTAGAACCTTCATATTAACTACATCTCAATATTATCCAAGCAGGTAAATACCTACCTACCTAGGCAGATAGATAGGTGCCACTTCTAAAATTTTGAGTCTCATTACAAGGTTGAAGAGGATCTTTCACATTCACGTTACATGCCACATAGTGAAACTCCGCGATGCTGCAGTTGCTAATGTTCCTCTAAAAATTCATGGGTATGTACAAGTACCATGGTCCTCAGTAAATCTCTAAGTCTACTGTATCCTGACTCATGCCCTTTGTAGAAATATCAAATAGTATATACAGTTGATGCTCGTACTTCACAGGAAATAGGTATACAGCTGGTTACATTCAAGCGCACTTAAGCGTGCGTCGCGAATCCCAGCGTGTTGTTTCCACCATTAAAGGCAATGAAGTTGCTCTTGAAAAAGATATCACCGTAAACTTGTAAGCCGGCCGTTGTAGCCTGTAGACCACCGAAGCAAGCTGTTGCCTGTTAGCAAGATAAATGGGTAGGAGGCGGGGGTTATAATTCTTGAACTTACTCTGATCATCGACTTGGGCAAAGTTGATATCGGTGCCCTTAACGGTAGCCATGGTACCACCGACGTCCAACTGAAGGTCGGGTAGATCCGAGTTGCAAGGGAATGTGAATCCACCTTGTTGTTGGTCGTCGACGGCACCCTGGACTTGCGCATAGTAAGCCTTTGCTACAGCGGCATCGGCCAAAAGGAGGGTAGTGCCGGTGTCAGCAATAGCCTGAGCTCCGGCAGTAGAAGTCTGGGGAGTGCCGCCGTTGACGGCAAAACTCTGGCTAGTGAATTGCCAGAAGCCATCAGTCGTGTTAACGGGAACCCAGGTCATTGCACCAGTGAACTTGCTCGTGTCGACACGGCCAAATTCATAGGCACCAGCTGCTTGAGCGCGGAGATCGGCGGTGAACAGGGGTTCGGCGAGGGATGATTTGACATTATCGAAGAATGTCTTCTGCTGAGCCGGCTGTACTGTGTTAAGCTGGCTGAAAGCAAGACCAAGTAGACCGTTGTTCGCAGTGTCCTGAACAAAAGATGAAGAGACAGCGGTTGCCAATTCGACGGCTTGGTTGGTGACGGTAGCACCGCCAATGTCGACAGTATCAGTACCGACGTTGCCTGCAGCTCCCGAACCATCACCATAGGAGATTTCGAATGAAGCACCTTGCATGAGAGCAAACGTCTTGGATTGAGTTGGGTCGTAGACTGTATGGCCCTGGGTTGCGGCCTTGCTGAGCTGCGTGTTGAAAACCCACAAATCAGATGAACCAGAATCGAAGTCGAGGTTCAGAGTCTGACCACCAATGTTTACAGGTGAGAGATATTCAACATCGTTGGCCTCGGGAGTGTTTGTGACAAGGCCAGTTCCGTTAGCAGCTGACCCGGTAGCAGCAGCGGCAGCACCAGCAGCGGCACCGGCTGCGCCAGCTCCCTTGCCCTTGCGGCCCTTTCCTTTCCTGCGGTTCTGTCTCTTTGTAATCATCTCATCCTTCTGAGCAGCGCTCGCAACGGAAGCCGGTATGGGCATCCGGTACTTTCGTAGCGTCTTTAGCAGAGCCCGGGGACCATTGCGGCCGGTGAAATTCGGGTTCGCTACTCGTTCGACCTTGTAGACGCCTCGTTTTTGGATCCCTGTCGGAGACGAAGACGCCAGGGCTAAAAGTCCGAAGACTAAAAGTAACTGCGTGAGGGACTGCATGTTCCTAGTATTCCCCAAGAAAAAGAGTAATAAAATAAAACAAAAATAATATACGTATCACCACACCAGGTGGATTGAATAAGAAGTGACACGGAAGAAACCCAACTTCGGTTGGCGAATTCGACGAGGACGGGTCGGTTTTGAAGTGGATGGGTCTTCGAAGAAAGAATGGTGAAGCCAAAGAGCACCAGCAATGAGAGACGGAATAGAAAGGAAACAATAAAGCAACTGCTGAATGGAAGTTGTCTCAGACAACGAACTTCTTCATGAGAGTTGAAGTATGAGATAAAAAAGAGAACAGACGAGAGCCAAGACCTCTGCTTTTGAAGTCGGAGCCAGTGACGAGAGAAACGAAAAGGGGGCCAGGGATTAACCCATGTACACCATCATGCGATCTCCATGGAGATCAGAAACAAGCTCTAGCCAAGCTTGCTAGAGTCGATCATGGATATGATGCGTGGTTTGTCTCGAGTGCTAGGACGACGGCGGTACTATTCACTCGAATAGGATATGCGTCGTCATGTTCCCCGTCGACAATCGAAACGGGATCCACTAGGAATCTTCTTAAGACGCATGGTGTGGCATAGCCGAGGGGGCTCTTTTTTTCAAAACGGAGAGTCGACTTCGTAATTGAGAGCCTGACAGTTCTGACTGGCCTGCAAGGACGAGATCCAGTGGATGTAAAGCCTCAGGAGCTAATGCAGGGGCTTCAAGTCCCCCCAATAACAGTTTCTGGGGAATTACATAGCACGCCTCAACAGCGTATGATTCTCGATATCTGCCGACGCCGCCCCCAAAATATTGCCGAATATGCGATATCAGTCAGCATCCCATCATGACCGGTTCCGGCTGAGACCAATACGGTTATAATATAAATGGAAAAAGAATCATAAAGGACTTCCTTAGAAGTTGAAAATTTACCTGTCAGGTACTAACCAACCAATCTACTCAGATAGAGATTTCAGCCAACGATTAAAATCTCAACGTACTTACATGAAACAGCCAACGCGTACTCAAGATAGAATGTCGTGATGGGAACCATCATGATAGAACAATTCATTGTCTTAGAAGAAAGATGAGCACCGAGGGCCAGTAAGTCGGATCGACGATTACAAAGATTATGATGGCTATTGATCATGATAATTATGGTTGAATATTATGGTTGAATAGGTAGGTGGTAAAGGAACAAAGGCTTCCTTTCTCAAGCATTTCCTGTTATGAACAGGGTACGCTTAATCCCCGACAAAGACCTGACAGAAATATGGAGCAGCCCTTGGTCTCGAAAGTCGAGAAGCCAATCGTATGTCTTTAGATGGAGAAGCTGGTGTGTTTCAAGAGCGACGCAGGGTTTAGGCTGGGTATGAGAGATCAAGGATCCTTGCAGCGTCTGTGAGTGTGGATATTATGGAAATGAGCAAAGAAAATTACAGTACAGTTAAAACACGAATTAATGATGAGGGATCGAAGAACAATTCTACCATATTGGGAATACATCGACACTAGAAGAAGCTTGTTCGGGACAAGATTTTTATACAAGGTCTTGAGTTGTGGATTATGGGTTTTGGATTGTGGGGGAGAAGAAAAAAGAGGAAGAAGTTGGGATGAGATTCTACTTGAACAAGGGCCTGAATAAGATTACAAATGCTTAATGCTAAAAGCCTAAAAGTTAAAAGCTAAATGGATCCATGATGTTCCGTTAAGTCAGGTCTAAGCTAAGTCAACGTAACAAAGAAAAGCTTCTATCGATACGTATTTAACCGTTAACGGAATCAAATCAGATAGGCACGCTTACCTACATAGAAAATACCAAATGACCTACATAATTACATACCTAAGGTAAGCATGTAGGTAACCGTAAGTTACACCTTGGTACGTAATCAAATAAATGACGCGATAAAAAATTTACGCCATTTTTTACGCCACATAGGCCACATAGGTCACACACACAAACACCGGTGACACGTGAGGGGAATTATTCCAGCCACCGATTATTCTACTACGTAGTTCTTTCGTCCACCGTTTGAAACCGGAAAGCCCAGAAAATCCCCCAACATTCACACATTTTCGCATTTTCTACCGTAATTGACCACAACACCCCGTGGACCGTGGACCCCGGAAGACAGCTACTCGACCGATAAGCACATTTCGCATCTGATTGACGTCTCCGTTTAACTTGCGATAACAGCTTTTTCCGTCTGATCGGATTCAGCTCGTTCTGATCGCCCGATAGCGAGATATTCATTTATCGTCCGTCATCTCGTATCAATTTCGACGACGATAACAAATCGGCATCATGTCTGACGACGACGTCGAAGTGACCGGTACGCGTAGTTCGCGTCGCAATGCCGACAGACGAACCCCGCGATTTAGCTGGAATCTCGCCTATGAAGAGACCTTCTTCAGGTCGCTATGTGAATCGATGTCGATGGGCTATAAGGAAAACCACAGCTTTAAGTCGGGCGCGTGGGAGAGAGCCGCTATCACATTGCGCGACAAGCATGGCGCTTATCCCGAGAAAAGTCACTTAATTAACAAAGCCGACAATGCGCGTAAGAAGTTCCGAATGTGGAGAGGTTTACGAGAAGACCCCGAATTTCTCTACAACCCCACCACGAGAATGGTGACGGCGAGTGAAGAAGCGTGGCGACGTCACTTCGAGGTAAGAAAATATTGTATTAAAAAATAATAAAAATAAAATAAATCAACGAAAATCAACAGTTCTAATAATAACTTCTTAACAGAGAGAGCCACTCTCCAAAGCCCTCAGAGGTCGTCCCTTCGACCATGAAGAATTCATGGAGATTCTGTTCCCCGACGTCGTGGGATCTGGCGGTGCGCCTAAGCGAATCATGAAGCCGAGACGAAGAAACCCCGATGGCACATTGTCTGCTAGACCAAGCACCTCATCCGCAGCTGCGGATCAACCAGTCATTGATCCTTCCCTCGACGGCAGCATATATGCCCAAACCCCAACTCAAAACCCGGTACAGCAGACACAACCATTGAGTCAACCGGTGCCCACGCCTTCGCTATCACAATCTATGCAACGACCTTCATCAACCACCATTCCACCCCGGTCGTCTATCAATACCAACCCAAGCGCACTCACCCCTCCTGACGAGCAGGTGCCAAACACCCAGGCGCAAAAGCGCCCCAATCCGACTCCGAACCCTTTATACCCTGAGAAGCGTCGAGGTCGGCCCTCGCGCTTCTCGACCAACTTCTATACCCAACAGTCGACTACGCCGTCATCTTCTTCCGTTGTCCCTTCGGCTGCCGTCACCACCGCTACTCCAGCAGCGGCACAAGGTTCTCAATCTTTCTTTGCCGCTAACCCCGGATTGATCGAAGACAGCATATTATCCCTTGCCGAAGCTCTCAAAGCTCGATCTCCTCCCAAATGGTCGGAACAGGCGGTGGAGATCTTTTTCGCCGAGTTCGCCGACGAGGATGCCGACCTACAGCTTAAGATCGCGGAGAAAGCACTCACGGATGAGAACAAGGCTATGGTCTTCGTCAAGATGACCCCGATTCTACGACGACATTGGGTGGGTCGATTGAGAGAAGTCCACATGCGTAATCTCGGTGGTGGACTTGGCCTCGGAGGACGAGTTGGTGAGGAGGCCTCCTGAAGGTATTAAAATTACCTTACGGAAAGTGGTATTGAACGGAACGTGGTCAGGCGATGGAGTTTGGTGTATGGGCGTTTTAGGCGGAAAGCAAGTTATGGTGGGCGTGGGAGTTAGTGTTTCATGAAAAGCTCTTTCGGGGGGCTTGGCCTCAAGGCCGAATAAGGCTGGCGAGATCAGTCACGACATCGAGGTCGAGGCGATCGATGACCCTAATTCCCGCTTTGCTACAACAGTCCGCTAGTAGCTTCACGTTTCGAGCACGTATATACTGCTTTGCTACGCGTAATGATAGTGGTCATAGGCGTACCGGTTACCATTCCAGGAAAAGCTTCAGTTTTTATGAGGTTTCATGGCAAGGTCCTAGTCTAGGCTCACGAAAAAAAACTCAGTTTTATCGGAATTACATTCACCTGTCATACGTGTCGTTGTACTGGCTAGCACGATCATCCAATGCTGCTATGCCACGAGTATCCTGTGGTAGGTTGCCATACTTGAGTAGTCCGTTGATAAACGTTTGTCATGGCGAACCGGTTCGTTAATCCTTACAGAATCTAGAGACGTGATTGCCCTGTGCCGTATTGCGCTCAAGCAGATGCTACCTGGGACAGAAACGTGCTGCGGGATGATTACATACGCTATCGGATTCCTAGCCAAAGACATTTCCCCCTAGCCTACGGGGCTTCATCTGCTGGCTGTTTCTTCTTCTCTCATCTACCCGCTGTAGAACAAAGGATCCCGAAACTGATCCAAAAATTATGTGAGATTAGCGCGGGATATCTCCTACCATAGCCCCTATCATGATACCACAAGCCTTCAGATATACCATGCATGTGTTTGTAAGTGGTACGTGTTTGTAGAGGATAGACAGTTTGTCTCACTCCCCCTTCGAACATTTCGGATAATATAATAGCTGCTTTAATAACCGTATCTCTTCAAATTATCCTCCCATTTATAGGATGATTGATACTCGATACCATACAAGTGTATGTAAGACCTATAATCAATCAACCATTACCAACATCATCATGGTTCTAACCCCTTATATGAACGTTTTCCCTATAACTAGGCGTTTCCTCGATCCTAGAAATGCCATTTTTCAGAAGCTTAACTTATTATCACAAACCATCAACATAGATTTCACACGCATTTCCGTCATATTGACCCTATTCAGCGTCATTTCCGCCGCCTTCACACCAGCAAGCAAGTCAATCTTCCAGACATACCAATGGATCCAGAAGTTCCTCATGGCCTCCGTCTGTGTGCCAGCGCCAGACGAGCTCTATGAACAAGTACTGACTTGGCTTTCTGCCCATGTACTGAAACAGCGTGCCAACAGATCTCTTTTTGCCCAGACGACAGTTCACAGGGCAAATGAAATGAGTCCTGAGGAATATGCGAAATTTAGGGGTAGAAGAAAAGTCGAGATTGAATATTTGCCTTCCTTCAGTTCCATCTGGTTCTTATACGAGCGACGCCCCTTTATGATCAAGCTGTCACGTAGGGCGACTATTGGGAGCAAACTTAGAACCGGTCGCCGAAGAGTAAGAGGAAGAGAGGAGAAAGACAATAATAGCAAAGTCAATCTTACCGTCGCAACGATCGGTCGCTCCCAAGAACCTATCAAGAAGTTCCTTAAGGAATGCCGCAGCTTCTCAGAGAATCAGCAACAGTCAACTGTCGCTATACACGCGTTTACCATGTTTAGTTATATGGAATATGGTTGGGAAGTCAAGGCTCATAGGGCAACGAGACGTCTAGATTCCGTCCACCTGGACGAGGACGTGAAGTCGAGTCTAGTATCGGATATAGAGCAATATCTTGACCCAAGGACCCGGCGGTACTACGCTTCACTCAATATCCCTTACCGCAGAGGCTATCTCCTCCACGGCCCTCCAGGAACCGGTAAGACATCACTATCCGTGGCATTGGCAGGGGAATTTGGGCTCGATCTATTCATACTGGACTTGTCCGCGGTCCCAAACGACGAGGTTCTCGACCAATTGTTCCAGGAACTACCATCGCCCTGTCTGCTACTTCTAGAGGATATTGACGTCGTAGGGCTAAAGGATAGGAACGATGACGACGAGGAGAAAAAAGCGAAGAGACGGTATTATATGAAGTGCAGCCTTTCCGGCCTCCTCAACGCGCTCGACGGGGTTGCCTCAAGCGAGGGACGTATCTTGCTAATGACCACCAACCAACCGGACCGACTTGACGAGGCTTTATTAAGACCAGGACGTGTCGATCAGAAGATCTATTTCGGTCATGTCAACCAGCATGGCGCTGAACAGATGTTCCGTCGCATGTATGAGGCAGACTTTGAAGATACTGTCGGCAGTGGAAGCATCGAATCGCTTGACAGCGCTCAAGATAGTTTCTCTACAACGAATATTGAAGAAGACGGATGCTTAGCAACTCTCGCTACTAAATCTCAAAAGAGATACCAGGACAAACTTTTACGCCGGCTCAGCTCCAAGAATACCTTCTTCGGCATCAGGGGGCTCCTGCGCGAGCAGTAACACAAGTTGCGAGCTGGGTTGCCCAGGAGAAACGCAAGGCAGAGGAAAAGAAGGCTAAATTAAAGGAAGCTCAGGATAAAGACGATAAAGCACAAGATGAAGCGGCTATTAAGAGGGTATTGAAACTCAGCGAAACTGCTTAGTTTTATCTAAACATTTTCTGGGGTTTGAGAGCGTGAGTTTTATCTTCAGCTCATTATTTAGGTAGGATAGGGGAGACGAAGTTCAACGAGGGCGTACTAAGCAACTACCTAGTAGATAAAATTCAGACCCTGTGATATTGTGATAGGAAATTTGAAAATTCCAACTTGGCTTAACGCCCTCCAACCAATCTCCTCACACTCCGCCTTGTCCTCTGTAACCTTGTCTCATTTCCCGTTCCTCCACCCTCAGAAGACGCCGGCGAAGACGATTCATCCACGCGTGGCTTAATCCTCTCATCCTTTCGTAGCGGTATAGCCGGCAACGCCCTATACCTCTCCAACTTACGAAACGGCATACCCCTCCCGTCGCCTTCTATGTACTGGTGCTGTAGCACCCATTCCGGATACCTGTACAGCGGCGTCACGACCGGCAACTGCACCGTCAAGCACCTAGCGAGTAACCCGCGAACGGCACTAAGAGCCCAGCGCTCGCGGACGGACGGCCACGAGGACACGTCGCGCCATCGGGGGCCCGCTGCTAGCTTCAACCTGAAGCCGGCTTTGTCGTCGCTTGGGCTGAGCCAGCCGGCGGTCTCATCCGTGCCGTCGACTGTAAGGCGGAGGGTGACATCGCGCAGGGCGGCGAAGCGGACGAGGTTCGAGAGGTGCGTGCACAGGTTGGCCCAGGGGCCTGGAGGGTCGGCGAGGTGGAGTTGTTGGTGATGTTGGTGGAGGGTTTGCACGGGGACGGCTAGGGAGAGGGAGAGTGAGCCTATTTGGGTTGATACCGTTGACGGGGGGAGGGATAAGAAGGCGTGTGCGGCGGCCAAGGAGGTGAAGATTGGGGATAAGGAGGGGTAGATGCTAGGGCGGGCTTCAAGGTACCTAGATAGGTGACTGTGAGCTTCTTGATCTTGAGGTTCATTCTAGGGGCATGAAGAGATATTTGCAAAGATCAGGGGGGGACGCTTACGTTCTTTTACAAGCTAGTAGGATAGGCAAAAAAAGAGTGCGCTTAGGATGCGATGGATGGTCAAAACCAGCTTCCTCGTCAGTCAACATCTCTTCTTCGCATCGCCAATGATTCTGCCATGGCGAAGAGAATCTTCTAGCCCATCTTTCATCTAATTTCAGAGATCGTGTGTGTGACCTTCGCTGATTGTTCTGGGCCTCGAGCATCCGTTGGAATTCATAGAACCTCTCATCTACCTCGTCGGATGGTAACTTGCATGGCCAATGTGTTAGGCGATCATCACGCATGAAGATATGTTGCTTGAATCCGGATACTTTCCAACATTCGGCATATACCATGTCCCTAATTTCCAAAGGCAACATGAAGAGTAACGAGCCGAATTGAGAGTCAGCGGTCTCCCGCATACGAGTCGTGTTAGGGGCCATATCGGGTGTGATGACTTTTCTAAGCGACATCTTTCCTAGGTAGTTCCAGTTTGTCTCTTTTTGCATAACTTGACAATCACTTACTTGTTATATCAATAAAAGCTTTATATGCTCGATGAGAAATTTCCTTTTTCTTATATGAATCGCAGCCTTACCCTTCATCGGCAGCTGAACTCACTAACACGGTCCGAACACCGGCTCCACGAACATTTCTGCACTTGTGGTCGTAACCGACACAGCGGCGACCATCATGAATGCGACCTACTATTGGGCAATAGTCGCCAGCATTTAATATAATTCGTATGGAATGGGGGATGGGCGACGCTTATCGCTTGAGGAATAATCGTGATACTGCGGGCTAGCGGCTAGGTAACGAGTTCATTGGGCGGAGGCCCTGGAAGTAGAGGGATTATGCAGCATGCAGGCTGTCTTATGGGCTTCAGTATGGGCTTTATTCAGTGAAGCCTACGTTCCCCCGCCGAGCTAACCGCATAGCTACCTACTGAGTAGGTAGATACGGATCTAACCAATGTAACGCCGGATCGTGAATGGGGATATGTAGGTAATTTCCACATAAAAAGCAGGTTATGTCATCGCTACAAACGGCGCACTTGATGGCGTATTCCGATGCGGCATCCTGCCGTCTATTATATTGACCGGCGAGATTGGAAGGGGGGCTTTGGCCGCTGTGTAACTACACTTAACCAATGCCAGCAGTCCGATCCATGGATGTGACTGTGGCTGATGCAAAGTGGTATTTATACGTACGAAAAAGGTAAGGCGGGCGGAATAGGGGGCAGGAGGGCGTTTCCTATGAGAACTAATGACGGAGTAATATGACCAGAAGGATGTGCATCAACTGCAAACCAAAACTGATAAAAATGTATCCCGATCCATCCAGACGACCCTATCCGAAATGAGTCATTCGAAATTAATGGTAGACATGTGATGTTAGTAAACATTCTCTGGATCTCTGTTTGAGGACCCTGCAGGCTCCTACACCGACGAAGGAGCCAATCAACACGCGTTCTCGCCATCTATAATTTACCACCTTCAAAAGAAGTCCAATAAGTACGGATTAGGAACCTTCCTCGCGCTTCTATTTAAAGTAATGAAACAGTGACTCTGCTGGCCTTTCGTGTGCGTATCCCACGTGAAGCGCTCTACCTCGCCAGGAGTGAACTGCCAGTATCGCAAAGGAGGGCGACGCACAACTGTGAATGGTGCTTCTTCTTGGGCATCGAGATTTTGCATATTCGGAATGTGTGCTTTTATGGGCAGCGACGGTGGCAACTCAAGGGTAAAGTTTCTTAATACCTTGATGTCCTTTAGTTGCTCTGCGACACGCTGTTCTGGAATCTTGCGCCACGCGCCGCGATCGTAAATATCGAGGGAGATACGCAAGGTATGTAAGCACGAAATGCGTTCTAAAGATTTCCAGAGCTCTCGTACTCGGCTTTTAGGTGCATCGACGATGAATGGCGCGTATTCATGGAAAGGGAGGTTGAGCGACAAGTCTAAATGGCGCATGTGTGGTATATATGGCGATGGATCATAGACGAAAAACCTGTGTGCTGAGAAAAAGTCATTGAATAGAAACTGGTGCGACTCGAATATTGACTCGAGGACTTCAGGAAACCTATGCGATCGCCTGGTTAGTCTGATATTTCTAAAGCTCATTACGGACGGCGCAATGCACGACGACGGGTACAATGGGCGTTCGGTGAAAACATACATGCGTTTGCAAACCAGCATCATAGACATGAAGTCGGTATGATCCACTGACTTTCGCCTCTCGTACTGCATTCTTTCTTCGCATCGCCAATGTCGACTTCCCCAGGTCGATGACAGCCTCCTCTGCCACATGACTAGGTCACCTTTGCCCGAGCTATGGATTGAATCCACTACAGAGAATTATGTTAACTAGGTACAATCCTTTCTATCGACGAAATTGGGAGGTTGGATGAGTAATGGACAGAATCAGGGGCTTCTTCGAGGGGTATAGGAAGGGAAACGACATACTATTCTTTTGGAGGAGGTCCGGGTCTTCATCATCCTCATACATGACACATCGTGTATTAGTCCAATGGCCATTTTGAAAGTGGATATGACGACTACGGCCAGCATGGTACTTGTGATCGTAGGGGCCAGCCCAGACGAGATTATATATCATCCTTCGGATCTCTATGGGGAGGTTGTGGAAGAATGGGCTAGCGAGTTGCATATCAAACCCATCGCCATCAGCACTGGTAACGGCAACATCATCGTTGATGGCGTCATTCTGGGTTCTTGATGTCAACTCATTCTTGATTTTCTTGTGTTCGCATTCCGAAGAGGTGTTGCTTGATCTTCTTCTCTTAGCTAAGCCAGGTCGGAAGAATGACCTAACCCTAGACTTAACATTGCCGACAGCCATTTTGGTTTGGATGAGAGCAAGTTGAGGAGAGACACAAGAGAATTAGGAAGAGAATGAGGAGAAGATGGTTTAGCTTTACCTACATCACCGGACTTGGAAGAAGACTGCACAGGGAGTAGAGAAGTCTAAATACCATCCGGTGTATCGTAACACGTAGGGCCCATAACTGGACAAACACACACATCCAATTCGTACGAAAGGACTCATCCTTATCCCCGGTCATGTTGAGCCATGCACATGGCAGTATATGTGTGTGTGTGTGTGTGTGTGTGTGTAATATCCATGTGCAGTGTGTGCAGTGTATGTAGTGTGTATCACCACGCGGACAAGAATGACACGTCCCACGACATGATAACGGCGAGTAGGAATGGCTGAGGCCACCAGTTAGAAACACAACCCGATCCATCGTGACGAAGGAGGCTGGGACGACTTGGTATACATTTGCGTATACATTCTCGTATACATTTGTATATACTGAATATACTACCTTGACGGTGTCGTCCGTCAAGGTGATGAATGAGTGACATTGTATCGAGCGTGTACTTGCCGGTAGAAATTGTATAGAAATTGTATAGTAGTTGTACCACCTACGCCGTGCCATTCAGATGGTACCCAATCAGGAGGATTCCAATACCCTGTTTTTGGCAATAACAGCCAATTATAGCTAAAGGTTATTCCAGGACTATTTAACCTTAACTTTCCTATTCTTGCCCTGGTACAGATAGGTACGCCGCTACAAACTCATTTCACCGGGTTGTGCATATGTAGCATGTTGTAGCATGTGGGTATGGTTTATAACGTATGTGTAACTTGAACTGATAACTTATTTGGTCGGGTTGCGGATTCCCAAGCCAATTCAAGCCAATGAATTTCTCCAACGGTTTCGAATCTCTCCAATCCAAACTCTTCTTCAATTTCTTACCTCTAACATATTCAGCACAATTCAGTGCCTGTGACCTGTGATCATTTATTTTTTTCAAGTCATATTAATCAAATCATCCGCAGCTTGATCACAGGAAGTGGATATATCGCCCGACCGACACGAAATGCGTACTTTTGTGTACCTACAGAATCCTAGAGGATGCCTGTTTCCGTGATATTTGCTTTTCAGATGACCAGACGATGGATGCGAACCCCCTCGAACCTCTTAAACCTCGCAAACCACTCAAACCACTCAAACCACTCAAACCACTCAGGCCATTTCTCTCAAAATGGAGGGTACGATATTGTTGTCATGTCAACTTGTGATGGGATATCCGGAACTTTGAAACGCCAAAGAAGTGTCACTGACCGATAGGAACACGCAATCATTAGCATGAATCAAAATGTCTCAACGCGCAACCCCACGGTTCTTTTTTTGCCATCTTCATCCCAACAGTCAACTAACGTATCTGAGAGGTGCACGAGCTAAGCCATCGTCACACCATACATACAGCATTTTAACACCCACTTCTAGGCAGCCAGCTATCGGCCTAAGTCGGCCGGAGATTTTGATTATTTTGGCCGGTTTTCTTACAGATGCGTAGGCTGGTAGGTATCACACTTCACTTCGCATCTTCGCATAATCTTTCGCTCGACTATCACCGCAGAGGTTACATCCATGGATCGAGGCATCGGGTAATCGTAAAGCAAGTATCGGAAGAGATTGCGCCATCATTCGCCAACGAGGGAATTCAAGGGTCAAGGAAGATCGAATATCTAGAAAACTGCCATGCCAGCCTTACTCTAATGGTGTCTCGGCTGAGGGCACATCGTCGAATATCTTACCTAGCATCCTGTATGTCACCCTTCTGATTCTGCGTACTTCTCTCTTGCATGCTTATGCCATGCAATGCGATCTGCGCGTCCCTCGCCGCCAGTTCCGCCTAACCAACGAACATCGGATTTGGGTATGAATGCTTGTAAGCTAAGCACCTTTCCTAGATCTGTTAACTCATTTATATCATTCCTAAGTTATTAATCAATCTTTCCGACTGAACGAATATATTAAATCTAACTATAAGATATACGTTATACATAATAGCGTGTCCAATGTAAACCTTTCGTCATAACTTAATCTCGTCAGAATTAGGTGCGCCGCAGCCTTGGGCATACTGATGGTGTCATGCTTACCCACCAGACATCGTCTTCATGCTACCTCAAGTAGCCCTCAACGAGATGTAGTCCAGATCGGCAGCGAGCGAAAGCTGGACAAGCAGCACTGATCGTCCATCTAACCACTTGCTCGGATACTTGCGGACTCATTCGTTCGCTCGACTCCGTCCCAATGCCATGTTTCCTTTTATCAATTATTGTTTGTCGGGTCCAACAAAATGATGACTCTTTCCGGCCGAGTGGTACAAACGTGGGCGAGCCCCCGGAGTTGTCAGCGCTAATGCGCGAGATCGACTTGGGGAACCATGTAGAAGCCTGTTGGTGGTGTATCTGACGAAACCAACGAGTTTAGAAGTATTCAACCGTGGCATTACAAGTCTATCTAAGTATATGATGGAATAAGTACGGGTAGGACAAGTCGATGACCGACCAGTACTGCATTCTTAATTACCCCCTCTTCTTTGATTTTAGACTGCTATTTCGACGAACATTCATCATATATCCATACTCGCTCACCTCAACTGCACATGAGGTGAAAGCACAATCTCAGAAACCTTGAGAACTTTAACCCATAATCCATGCGTACCCCAGGCTACCTAGGTCACCTAAATGGGTCAACAGCTGCATAATCCCACGCCCAGGGTTCGCATCTTGCTTCCACCACACGTGGGCACCCCCATGCTTCCCTCAAGCCCTACGAACCTTATCTGTTTCCCCGTGGGCAACGGGTAACAGCTCTAAGCAAAAACATAAATTGCCGCAAAAGAGGCGTCGTAGGCTCACGAACACAGTATCTCTCACCTCCTCACTACCTACCACCTAGCCGTTCCGGTCATTCCTAGTAAGCTGAACCATTGGAAAGGGAAAGGCGGTTTCCTACTAGTTAGGAGACAAGGCCAATAGGAATCGTACCATCGGAGGATGGGGATAAGCCCGAACGCTTGACGTGAGCTTCTCTGACAAGTATATGCACGAAATAGAAGACCGCGCCACCAAGCGGCGCTGTTTTCACACCACTTCCAAGAACAACCCTAGACGAATGCGGTGCTTTTCGTCGCGGCCTAAGCCCGGCGACGCGGCGGGGTTCGGCCGGCGTACGGCGACGATGAATGAAGATCTGTGATACTTGCGTTTACCTAGTTGCGCAACGCTCGCCTTCCTCTAGACACTAAAGTCCCACCACCCTAGATAACTTACTACATTACGCCGAGTGCTATCCGGCGTATCACAGATCTCGCAAGATTATACCAACACCAATACCTATCCAGCTCAGGATCTTCGTAGCCGAATCCCTGTTTGAGCTGGACACGTGAACTACATTTGAAAGTTCCAGCCTATTCAGCTTCTGCGCCCTAAAGACCTAAGCTACTAAAGTAAGTCCATGGGTATCTAGATAGACCGGAGACACTTCGAAATACGGAATCCCACGATGTAGTAAGAATTGACTAAAAAAAGGCGGAAAATTCGGGATATACCCGTTGTAGCTCTAGCTTTGAGTCAGCACCGGCGGAGTCAGGTGAGTTCATTCCGTCGGGAAAAGCAATACATCTGGCATTACCCTCCTTTTCGCAACAACGACCTTCCCCAACGTCCTTACTCTCCTAGTCTTCTGACATCGTGACGGACCGACTTGGTCGGCGACCATAGGGCTCGAGCGACACGATTACCTATCTGTGCCAGCTGCATCCAATATTCAGCGCCACTTCTCCACCTAATAACTCCGGTTGACACAAGTAAGAAGGTCGGTGTGGTGTTGAGATTACATAGGCACTTTAGATAATACAAGGAGATAATACACGTAGGTAGCCTAGATCTAGGAAGATGAGAAGGTTTTTGTTTTCCCTTTTGTCTTCTACCAAATCCCAAAAAATCCCAATCCTTAGATTTTTTCACCTGCCCCGTCCACTCCCCTTTTTAGATCTTGGTTTGTCCACATTTGGTAAATCACCATGTACTCTCTACTCAGAGACGCGATACCAGATCCGATAAATCTTCGTCAATTCATTAATGGGCTACTTAACCGAGTAGCTATACACACATGCAGTATCCTCTGCTCATGGCTTTTTACTACCAGAACTTATATCCGACCAATCCCTATCGCCGGACCGGTAATACCCGTTCTAGACACTCGTGGACCTAATCGATATTAGTTATAAGTCTACGATAGAAGGCACTTGGACGGATACTCACTTCAGGGCCCCATGCTCCCTGGTTTTCTAGATATCTGCTCATCCCCTTCACCAATTCCATTTGCTCTTCTAATGTCAAGCCTGTGATAGCCAACTCCATGATGGCGCCGAAATTGACCTTGTGCTGCGCAATGAAGGTTTGGTAGTAGATGAAAGCAAAGAATCCCATGATGAACTGACAATCCATTCTGTCGGTCATACCGCCGTGTCCCGGAATCGAATCACCAAAGTCCTTGATCTTGAAGGTACGCTTGAGTCCTGAAGCAAAGAAACCGCCAAAAGGTGCGATCAAAGATGCGAAGGAAGCTAAAACGATGGAATGGAACTGCATAGGCTCAGTAGTGAAGGAGAAACTAGTTCCTTCGGGAAGGAAGAATAAATGAGGTAAGGTATACGTATGTGGAAGGAACACGGGGTTAGGGTCACATTCAAGACCGGTAAAGATATTGGCTCCAAGATCGTTGACGGGACAGATGAAATACTTGGAGCGCATTAAGATATTGGTCAGAAGAATGGCCCATATGATAGTCATAAACCAAGCGCCCACGAAGCCCTCCACCGTCTTCTTGGGGGAAAGCTTGATCAATTGCGTCCGACCAAAGGTGATACCGCATACGTAGGCAAAGATGTCGTTCGTAATAACGAGAGCAGCAGGTAGGAAGAACCAGATCATGCCCTCGAAAACGTTATTCATAACGAAATGCGCCTGTACGACAATCAAGTATAGAGCCATATGAGTCCAGCCAAAGTTGGCAAATTGGAACTTAAGATGACCGGCTTTGAGGTTGGCGACGAAAAACATGAAACCGATGACGTAGAGGACGAAGCTGATAAATCGATGGTGTGTAGCAAGCGGCAGTAGGACCTTGTCGACTAATACAATATGTTTGAAATAGTAGATAACTGACTCTCCATACAAAAAGTACATTGTCGTAGCGAGCCAGTACCAGTTCAAACTCTTGGTAGGTCGTAGTTGTCGAGCTCGACTAGGGACGCTGGCGATGGCTATAACCTCCTTGAAGGAGACTATCTGAACGATGGTGATACATGCGATGATATAGATATGACCGGCGAATAGGGCTGAGAAGAAGCCCCCGATCATGACGAAGGTCCAGAATGTTCGAGTGATGAAGTTGGCCTTTTTCTTTTCATAGTCGGACATCGGTGGTTGTTCAGATGCTTTCTGGGAAAAATCATATTAGTTTTGAGGTAGAATATGTTTAGAAACATGCGAATATACCTCGCTGATGCCGTCTAGCTGTGGTGAGTTCTTGATCTTAACAGGAGAGCCCGATCCATCTTCGCTTATCTCGCTGAAGCTGGATCTTCTGCCGTCAGCAGTAGCATGGCCATTTCGGTTGGGGAAGCGAACCCCACGACGCGGTTTCGTCATGGCGATTTATGTGTACTTATTTCGTAGGTAGAGCTGGAGCTGCGGGACTGCGAGGTGTCGAAGGTTGGTTTACTTGCTGATGCGACAAGTATTTGGTGGTTGTGAATAGAAAAAGTTGGTAGTATTGGTAATCGTCTAAATTGCGAAGGGTTTGCGCTAGTCGCGGATCGATAGAGCTGTTGAGCTAAAAGACGCGGAAGATACTAAAGGAGATAAGCAGTCTCGGTAGTCTCTATACCTCTATACAATAGAACGGTAGAGACTGTAAGAGTATCCGAGTATCTCTTCAAATTTGCAGCCTGACCTGACTGACAAAGCTGACTGTAGAACAAGTGTAACAAAGGGTGAGGCTCAATGAGGCGTTGAGAGGAGGTGGGGATGTCGGTATGTCGGAAGGTCGGCGCGTCAGAACTTGGAAAGCTGCCAGACGGTGGTGAATGGTGAATAGTGAATAGTGGGCGCCTTAGACACCACGTATTAATCGCATTTATTGACTAAATTTCGTAGTAGATTTTTAGAACAAGGTAGGTATGTACCTAGTATTGAGGAGAAGAAAAGAAGACAAGGTACTCTTCCTTCTTGTTGCTTATGGTGTCGTGTCTTCAACAGATTCGTGTAATTAGTTGGACAACATCGTACACTTATTTTTTTCCTCTCTAATTTTTTTTTTCTTAAACTCGGTTTGGGTCGCACACTCCAATGCTCTGCTAACACTAGAGGTAAGTACGGTAGGTACCTAGCATCTGTTAAAGTTCTAATGGATACAGTTGATTGCAGTTTCTTGGCTGGCTGAGCTATTTGCATCCGTCTGCATCCAGCCTAATGCTTGGCTACGTCAAATGGTGGCTTAGACCCGAGTTTGATCGGTTTGATGGGTGTAATCCGTGGTAATCTGTGGCGTATCACGTATAATTGCATCGATTTCGCATTGAATTCGCATAGAATACGCTTCAACCCAATCAATTCCCGGCCTTTAAATCTAACCCGTCAATCCGTGTCGTCATTCCCGCCCGCTTGATCCGTCCCCTCTGCCCCTTAATAAACTTAACTAACCAGTCCAGCTAGCCCAGCCAGCCTAAACTTACCCAGAATCAATATTCACATGTCATGCATTGAAAAAAAAGCTTATTGCTTCTCAACGTTTTTTTAATACCCCTGACCGGACTAACTTAAGGGACTAACTTAGCAGACGGCTAGCTGCGACCAATTCTCAACTTCTTTTTAATAATTAAAACATTTACTGTTCGGATATTTATGACTGGAATAATTTGGTTCTGCTGAGGCTTTATTTTGGTTACTATCCCTTGACTCAAGTTACCGAGGCATTGTAGACACTACCTACTACAGATTTAAACTAATACATGTGTGTGTTGAAGGTCAGTTGGTACATACATAGGTAGGCACATAACGGAAATATGTTGATCTTACTCAACCTCCAGATGGGATCATCACGAACAGTGATAGGTAAACCAAGTTATTCAATTCAATACAATGTCATGTCATGTCATGTCATGTCATGGTCCTCGTGTAAATTTCCGCCGGGGCCTGGTATCTATGGTATCTTCAGATGCTTAATCAAAAAGACTTCATCCCCCAAAGAACCGTCCCAACTCCTCCCCCTCTTCAGGGGTTACCGCCAATTCCAGTAATTCATGCGCCAGTTCTGCCGTTTCCTCCGATACCAAATCCTCCGAAAAGTTGAGCCTACCTAAGCTCAGCAGATACTTTTGCGATACTCCCGTTGGCTTACTGAGTTTCGAAGGGACGTTCACCAAGTCCGCAGTTAAGGGGTTTGTTATGGTAGTATGTAAAAGGAGAACCGAACGTGCTACTAACGTCTGTAACTCCTTCTGCGAATCGTCGTTGTCGGAAGACTCATACTGCATATCTCCGTCGTATAGTTCATCTATACACGAAGAGAGTAATGTGACTAGACGCGGGATGGCGTAGTTGTTGATAGCAAGCTGTGCAAGACCAAATGACGATCTAGCAAAAGCTGCTAATGTTCGCAATACGCCGTTTCGAACACTCCGGAGCTTATACTGGTCGATATCCCATACCGGCTTCTCCACAAGCTGATGTGAAATTCGCTCGATCAACGCACCCGCTACCACCTCCACCGTCCGATCGGGACAAATTGGCCCAATGCTCTCGGGGAAAACAGATGTACAGAGCCATCTTAATATTATCAGATAATCTTCTACCGGATGCTTTTGACTCAGATGCAAGAGGACAAACTCTACTTGGACCTGGCTCCAAAAGTCGATTGCAGGGTCCTTCATATGTTCAATAGGGGGCGAGGCCGCGCATCCTAGGGCTGTTAAATATAATAACGAAAGAATCTCCGTAGTTGAGATGTTTGCGTTAAAGTTCTTCCAGGTATCCTTTGGTGGATCACCAGGTCCCTCGTGGTAAAATCTTGGGATTGCCACCTCGAAACAGGAGTCCATTGCGACCGGTAACAGAGAGGGAGCGAGGTATGGTGCGACAGCGATAGTGTACATTTGGAGGGTTAGATATATTAGAGAAACTAGGTCCATTATAGGAGCTAGCTGTTATACTATTAGTCAGCCCCCTATTTTATTGTATCCAGTAATCAAAGGAAGGACTACTTACGCAACTTTCTTCCAAGCAGCTACGCCACAGTCGAATAAGCTCCTCGCAAAATTCAATTGGTAGGCGCATGAGATCGTCAGGATCGCCAATAACTGCTAGTTTCTGGAAGAGTATTGAGGCAAGACTCTCTGTAGGCTTTGAGGGAAGCGCGAAACCAGCCAGATATTCGAAAACTAATGGACGCCCATGAGCGGAGCTATGATTGAGTATCACCTTCATATACTAGTAGCTGTTAGTATCTATACGGAATTGGAAATCAATCGTTGAAACCGGGTGTTGACATACGTCAAAGGAAGCTATTTTAGGCACGACGTTCACCGGCTCAGAGCCATCGTTATCATTTGCGCTAGTATCATCTAACATCACAACGTCCTCAGAGTGAGTCTCTAGTGCTGTCACAGGACTGTCAATGGCTGGACGTTTCCTCTTTCCTTTAGTTGGTGTTCTCGTCAACCTCGCCGGCGGTTCGACCACAGCGCTAGCCACAGCGCCAGTATTTCTACCACGCTGCCCTTTGCTTGGACTAGTCGCAATCTCAACATCTTCAAACCCGTCTGATATCCCCCATGACTTAGTAGCAGCATTCTTCTTCGGTGTTGTAGGACCGTCTTTACGCTTAGCTCGATCCAGCTCATCTTTGAGGTCCCTCTTCGTAAACTGAAGTTCTGTAGTAGCGGCCTGCTGGGCTACCTTTGCGGCTTCGAGAGCCCTTTCATGTTTGGCTACTTGCTCGGCTGCCTGTTTCTTTATTGTCTGAAGCTCGCGGTCGTGTTCCTCGCGGGACTTTTCCAATCGTTTTCTAACGATCCCTATCTCCCCATCCTTAGTAGTAAGTCTCGTTTTCAGATCCAATATCTGGGCTTGTAAGGCAGAAATTTCTTGGTTCGATGGACCGGCTGACCTTTGCGCTTGAGAAGCTTGATACCGTGGAGGGATAGACGGGGTTGGTCGAGGTAGTGGGGGTGGAGGGCGAATCTGGCTATACGATGGAGCTGGTGCACGATTTAACTGCTGATGTGGTTGACGAGAGTTTATAGGTGGTGGAATTGGTGGTCGAGAAGTAGACGCAATAGGCTGAGGACGGAAATGGCTGGGAGGAATAGGTGCTGGACCAGTCCATGGTTGCTGTTGAGGGGCTACTCTCGATGGCAATTGAGCAGTCTTCTCTTGTAGTAACACTGAATTTCCGCGTAATTCATCTTGTACAACAGCATCATCAAGGTCGTCGTCTTCGAAATCGTCTACTAGCTGACGTTGGGATTGTGTGGATGGGTACTTCTTTTGTGCTTGGGTGAATTGAATGGCATTATTTTCGAGCTCCTGCAATGTATTTGCATTTAGGGTGTCGAAGTCATCGTCGGAGAATTCGTCCATGGCGACTCGGGGAGCCAGGAGTGGCTATGTACAAGCCCATCGGCACAAAAATGTTCGATATATGTACAGCCGATGACGTTTTTGTGCCTTCTTGTTTTGATTTTGTCGAGGGGAAAACGAGAATACGATATGCTACCATGGATGTACCTTGACGTATTTATCTTATCAGTAAATCATCCTATCAGTTGAAAGGCAGGTACAATGCGACGCGCTCAATAACGTGTTGAGTGGTAGGGTAGTTGCGTTACGGATACAGTCCCAAGGCCGTATCATACTGTATTCACAAACCGTATTTAACTCGGTAAGAACCATTTCTCGATAACAGCAACTTCGAAAGCCACATACATCACGACTCGAGTCCTTTCAATGATACGATGCACATTTCTAGATATCGACAACCTCCAACGGGATCTTACAATTCACACAAATCATTCCCTTAATTACCTATGGAGGTAGTGGATATAGTCTTTTTTAAGAAAATATCTAACCTAGGTTATTTGTTAAGATGACCGCAGCGACATGCCTCATCGAGTATTTGATCGAACATCACAGGGCTACAAACAACAAAATAGCGGTATGATTCGTGTAACACCTGCAGGTCCAGTAGATCCAGGAGATTGCCTCTCTTACCATACCTAGAAAAAGCCCTACGATAACCCCAAGTCTTACTGCCTAGGACCTTAGCTATGTTCTCCTGGTATCCAATATTGCTTGGCAACGGTCAGCAAGCGTTATCGTAGCGGGAAGGATTTTCCAAGCTGGGAATCAATTGGGTAAGAAGCGTGGCTGAATATTATAGAAATAGTACGATGGCCGTACCCAGCATTCCTAACACATTTATTTATCTGGAGGCCTCTTATAAGTTATAAGAAATTCACTTATATTTAATCTTAGCAGTTCCTATTTATTATATATCTACTACTCACATTCTAGCTAATTCACGCCTCACCAGAGAAGAATACTATAAACACCAGGATAAATATGAATCCGCCAAACCAACAGTATTACGGCCAATATCCTCCGGCTGGCGGCCCCCCTCCCAGTCAGCCGGGCCAACCTCATCCAGGCTATCAACAACCTCCGCAAGGGGCTCCTTACTACCCACCCGGAGGACCGCCCGCTCCGGGACAGCCCCCGTATCAGCAACCGCCATACTCTAACTATGCTCAGGGCCAACCTCAGGCTGGCCAGTACCAGTACCCACCCCAGCAATATGCCGGAGGTCCCCCTCAAGCTCCAAGCCAATACCCTCCAGCCCAACCAGGACAGTATCAGAATCCGCCAGGACAATACCAGAACCAATCTTACCCACCTCAGCAGCAGCAGCCGCCTCAAGGGCAATACGGACAACCACCAGCGCAGTATGGGCAATATCCCCCAAACGCTTACCAAACTGGCAACGTCAATCCTCAAGCCCCGGCGCCCTATCCCCCTCAACAATACGGAGCTCCTGTGAGTGTGTCGTCCACTTCTTGTTTCTGCCCATGATTTGCTAATAAAAATTAAGCCGGGAGCACCGGGGGCTCCTCAATGGGGGCAACCGCAGCAGCAGCCTATAGGTTATGGCTACGGCGTACCTCCAACCCCTGCCTCACCGGGCTATGACCCAGCTCAGAGGGCGTTCTGTGCTCCTGTTGATACATCAGCCGACGTAGAATCTCTGAGAAAAGCTATGAAAGGTATGGGATGCGACGAGGCCGCTCTCATCCGCGTATTCACGTCGCCTAAATATGACAATCCCTGGGCGATGGCACAGCTCGTTGGTGATTACAACAAACGCTTCATCCGCAACCTAGCTAAGGATATCGAGAGTGAGACGCGCGGTGATTTTGAAACTGCATTACTTGCCTTGATCCGTGGCCCGCTGGAAAACGATGTACGGAATTTGATCCAGGCACTAGACCGTGCTGGTACCGACGAAGACGCTTTGATGGACGTCCTTCTTTGCCGGTCTAATGCCGATATTCGCGCCATTACTGCCGAGTACAAGAGAATCAAGGGCAATGATTTGCTGGTAGATATCAAGGATGATGTGGACGACACTATGTTCAGACTCTACAGCATGGTCCTCGCAGCTACGCGAGCTGAAGATGCGGCGCCGGTGATCGCCGCAGATATTGACCACAAAGTAACGGAATTACAGCGTGCGACCGAGGGCATTATCGGCTCTAACGCCATCTCCGTAGCGCAGATCTTCACGAGTTCCAACGCCGCGCAGCTCCACGCCCTCACAGAGGCGTACAAGCGCAAGTACCACCGCTCACTCGAGGAGGTTATCGAGAAGGAATTCCGTGGCGATATGGAAGACGCGCTACTCTACATGCTTGAAAGTGCACTCGACCGGGCGCGCACAGACGCTAGGAGGCTCGAGAAGCCGCTATATAGGACGCCACGTAAGGATCGACTCTTTATCAATAGGGTCGCGAGTCTATATTGGGACCGCAACCGCTTGGATGCGGCTAAGGCCGCATACCAGAGACACTCGCAGTCGAGGGCCTCGCTTCGCGTTGCAATTAAGGCTATGTTGAGCGGTGATTATGAGGATTTGATGGTTGCATTAATTCGCGAAAAGAGGTGATTCTGAGTTGAAGGGAAGCAAGGGATGTTTTGATACTAGTCTAAGTGAGGCTATCTAGCGTTCTTTTTCAATTTTTCCATGATTGATCAACCATCTCTCCTCGTGCCTGTGTACCCTTGGTGTCATACACAGTTAGTATCCTATCATGTTACCCATAAATCCTAACACCATGAGCTTTTAGGTATATCCATTCATCATTACTTATATTGTTCCATCTTATCCCACCCCACTTGCCATTCTTCAAGAGATTTCTTCGTCTCTTGAGTTTTATTGGTGACTATGCATAGGGGGTCTTTGGTTGTAGATGAGGATGCAAGTGTCTCGGTAATAGTTGGAGAGCTCGCGAGATATCTCGTGAGAGAGTATGCCCTCCTGTCAATTCTTGAGTCAGATAAAAACTTCAATTCAGTGTCATGAGATGATATTCGACTTACGAGAGCTTATTCGTCGTTACTGCTAAGTCTAATCTAGTTGACATGGTGAATGACTGGTTAGTATTTCTTTGGCATAAAGCTAGTAGTGCTTTTGATTTGTACTAAACCTATAGAGGTGTGGCTTGTAGATTCATTATTTACCTCTTTCTATACCTTCAATTACCCCCTTTCCCACTCTGCATTTGTCCAAGTTTGATTTTATTAGCACAGTTCGCAAGAACTCTAGGTACGCTAACTTGGGTAGATCAGCACACTTACGGACAGGCTCGTTTTCACCCGAGACCGTCACTTCCTAGTTGAAGCTATCACCACAGTCGTGCTTTAAAATATGATTGGCTGTTTTGAGAGCAGGGTCGTATGTAGATCCGATCCCATAAAATGCAACAGCACACCTGTGCTTTTTAAAATTAGTGGACGCCACCCACCACATATCTTCCAGTCAAAATCTACCATTCCTTAGCTATCCCTCTTTCATTTCTTGCCATGATATAAAACGGTAAACCTTCATCGAGTTTGTCTAGTATAAGCTTAAGTAGTAACCCCCGGGACCAGGGATTAATCGAGTATATAGATCACTAGAGAAAGGCGATATTCAAAGCCAATCTAGGTAGGGAACTCCTATAACAGTACATGTCAAAATCGAAATGCTTAATTACCTACCTAGGTAGTCTACACTACCGAATCTAGCCTGTTACGAATATTATATACTTAATGTCACAGATTCGCGAAACTCTCGAGCGACGACCTGGTAGCGATGATAAACAGTTGCCGCCTGTTTCGAGTCATCAAGGTAGACTCTTCGGACCAAAAAATTGGGCTCCCTCCAAGCTTCTTGAGAGACAAGACGGTGAAGCGCCTAAGGGATCCCAATCATATGATACCATCTTCGTGGTGGGACGATGCAAAGATTATTATCATGATATTTTCTATGACGAACCCTTTCCCCTCCCCCCTCCTCCTCCGCCTTCCCCTTCTCTTCTCCCCCCTAGCTACTCCGATATTCCTCCCGCCATGGTTCCGGACCTAAATCTTGCGTTTATGGATCCCTTTGTACCTCTATATGAAGGTATGGATAATCTAGCATATTAGTAATTGGTTCAACACCTAACATGTCAATACATATAAACAATAAAGACGAACAAAACTATGATTCGAATCAGATCCGATTTGAGCGATCCAACAGACACACTAGTGAGCCGCTAGGGTCCTTGCCGATTCAGATCGCCGAGAAAGTAGAAACCGCCACAGCTACAGGGGAATTGGCGAGATCCAACACACCCCCACCAGAATTAGAGGAACGTGATACCAGCATAGGAGGGAAAGTGCCGGCCGTTCCTCATTCTTCGCATGGCATGGATTCTTCCATCACATCCATAGGGTCTATAGATGACTCCATGGATGACGACTTACTGTCCATTTCAGACTCATCGACGGAAGATGTTAGACATATGGGCCCCGATGACCGAATATATTCGGAAATCACAGCACTAGTCCGCGACCTAGCTGAAAGACATAAAACTGCAGCTACTGATGGACAGTTAGTGAACGGGAGTCGGTCATGTGCGACTACATCTCCTGAAGATCAACCCGCAAATACACCTACTCGCTTGCCAACAAAGAGAGGCCGTCCTCAGAAGAATAATGAGAATTCCGATGATGAAGAACCTTCTGTCCCGCCTCCAAAAAGAGAGAAGCAGAATAAAGAAAAAGACTTAGCGAAGTATCTAGCGTGTCCATTTGCGAAGAACGACCCTATCAAGCACTATACTTGTTTTTCCAGGCGACTTTCGAGAATTCGCGATGTAAAGCAACATCTTGCTAGAAAACATACGCCTGAATTTTACTGCAGTCGTTGTTCAGTCATATTCCCGGATCAGAATAGCCTCCAGGAGCATATCGGAAATGCAGCAGGACTCTTCTGTACACCGTCTTCGCTACTTGATGGTATTTCTCAATACCAGCGTTCACAACTGTCTCGTAAATCAAACTCGAAGCTCTCGGAGGAAAAACAATGGTTTTCAATGTGGGATATCATTTTCCCCGGGCATGAACGGCCAGAGTCAGCGTACATGGACTTGGGGTTCTCGGGAGACTTTCGCTCATTCAAGGAATACTCCCATCGTCGAGCGGTTGCTGCAGTGGTCGATTGGGTTACGGACTAGCAGCCTAGCAGGAACAACTGTTGTGACCCAAAGTATGTGGGAGGAAGTGCGCAGGATCGTTGCTGACCGGTTGGACTCGGTTTTTAAGGAATGGCAGTCGAATCAATCCGTAAATATGATGGCGCGTTCAGGAAATTCGTCTCCGAACAGCCACAGACGAAGTATTCAGTCGACGCAAATCAATACTCCAAACAGCTCCGAAGGTAGCGGTACAGATGTAGGAAGTCGAGAAATGGCCAATGCAGTTCAATCACTATTTTGTCCATCCACCAATGCAGGGGCTTCTGTGGACGGGCAGCAAACGTGGTCAGATGTCATCCAGAGATCGTCTGCCTGTCTCCAGAATATCGACGGCGATGCACTAGATATTTCTAACTGTCTAGATCCTGATGGTGTCGATTTCTATGCTTGGGGGGAAGATTCCGCTGACCAGCATGATGATACGTCAATTTTGAACTTCGATGCATCGGCTGATTGTCATGTTAATCCGAGCTGAAGAGAGCCGGGCTTCGTGAATTCGACGTAGGACAAAATTTTCCTATACCACGCCGTTAATATCAAAATACCTCAAGCCCTGTTAAGAGCTTAAAGCCTAGGTCCAATCCCTGTATACAGAAGCAATTCAGCAGCTACCACTACTGAGTATGTATATGAATAGACCTTCCGTCTCATTGTGTCAAGGAAAATCCATATTGAGGACCAGTACTTACGCTTGAATAGAATCAGATCGATTGTTAAGAAGGGGGCGTTTGCGGATGATATGGTGGGGTTGCCACGTGACTTCGTGTTAAATTGGTCTGTGCATTTCTAGACCGAACCAAGCCGTGAGGTACCTAGGTAGAAAAAAAAGGCGCGCCATTTTTTGCATTTAGTTATTCTCCCTCCCGTCCGCTGCAGTGGCTGCACTCGTCATTTTTCATCGGACAGGGGAGTGGTAGATCTCGTTTGGTACGGGTGGTATTAGGTACCTACCTAACGATGTTTCTAGATGCCTTCGAGGCAGCAGAATTATTGGATTCGAGAATATGTTTTTCTTCCGAATTTCTTTTATTTACTTACTGATGTTTATATTTATGATTTTATGATGGATGGATGTTCGTGTATTTCACCTTCAAATAAAACTCTTCGTAAACCATATTCTATTCTTATGGTTCACTTATTAAAATTAATGCAAGGACGATTGCCTAGTACCTAGTAGTACCTAACGTCAATTTCATATGCGAGTGTAACCAAAGAGGTACATGGGATCTTGCAAAGTCAGAAATAAGACCCCTGGAAGAATGGCGCTGCGAGGCGCTAGGATCAAGTAAATCTTGTTAATCTTAGCGCACATGATCCCCCAAGATGGGAAGAGAGATGGCTGAGATGATGGATGTCAGAGGTAGAACCGTGCACACGCTACCCACGCCTACCCACGCCTACCCACGCCGCCCACGCTACGAATAGAGCTAGTAAACCTAGTAAAAAAAGAGAAGTCGCGCGACTTGACCGCGTAATAAGCCGCCAATGGCCTCCCACTATTCCTTCCCCTCTTAGCCATTCGCTACTATTGCTTGAGTTGACTTGTTCATGTTCCTTTGGTCCAAGTTCCAACTTTAACGTCACGAAAACGACAATTCTCACAACGTCAAACTACGTGTATGTTACATACCTACATGTAGATATATTATTCATTGGGCTTCGAAATTATCTTTTATTCTTTCTGTCATCGAGTCAGGTTCAAGTCGCGTCACGTCTGTCGAGTCAATTCTAGATCCAATGGAATAAATTGCCTTAAAGAGGTACCATTTCCATTTCCATTTCCACTCTTTAAGTGCTGCAACGCACATTTCCCACATTCAACACCATATTCGCCGCTTTCGCCTATCGACTACCTTATGTCTCAGATTTGCTCTGAACGATAATTGCTCACTACTATTCCAACGCGATCAACTAGACTACACCCTATTTTCGAGTCTGATGCGTCTTGACTTCCCGTAATTCCGTGAGATATTGGGGGGTCTGACGACGTAACGCGTACATTTCGCTAAGCAACATCAGCGCTCACAAAGGAAAAAAAAATCCTACATCTGCTAGACGCGGAATCCCACGGCTTTTACTAACATCCCGTCTTCGAGATTGGCTGTACTTCTAAGACATAGCTTGAAAATCGCGATTCACATGACGCAAAAACGCGATTAATTCTAATCTACCAGTTAAATTATATACGAGTCCAATTTGACGCGACGGCCTCGTATTGGAGCCTCGGCATTTTCCCTCTACCCTCTTCACCTAACCAATACTCTCCTTGACCATGTCACAGGTCACCAGTTCAAGTATCTCGACGGGGCCGGGTCACCCTCCGCAAGCTCAAAGTCAGCCCAGTAGCAGCCAGACCCAACCAACGATCAATTACTCTGGCAACAATTCGCAAGAAACTACCATCTCTAATACCACCGATCGCATCTTCACCCCACCCGAAAGCGACAGCGAAGGTAGCAATGGCATTCCGAATGGTCATGGATCAAGTCAAGAATCCCAATCCCAACTTCAGCTTTTACAGCTATCCCAACTTGCTGCAGCACAGCAGAAGATAAACGAAGTGGACGGGTCCCCGGTGAATGGCCAATCGAAGAAACGAATGGCTGACGGCGTGGTCAAGCACACCAGGAACAGCTCAAGTGTGTCGCCGGTCCGTGTTGGTCATTCTAGAAATACCAGCACCGTGAGCGTAGCATCTACTACCGGTAGTCGCATTGGAGAGGTAAATTAGTCAGGACCTAGGTCGCGTCATGATTTATTTGCTAATTCGATCCTAGCTGTCCGCCGAGCTTAGAACGAAGCTGTCTTACGCTATGGTTAAGGTTAACAATGGCTGGCAAGGACATTCTATTGACGAGGTCGAGTCGCTCGCTTCGCAAGCTGCTTCTCCAACTTCTAGTACTTCGACGCTACATGGTAGACACGGCGCGTCTGCAAGCCCACGAATTCCTATTGCTCCTACACGGCATAGAGCTTCAAGCAATGCTACTAGTCCTACATTTCAACATCCTTCTCAAGGCCGCACTTATGAATCATTTTGGAGGGAGGGCAACATAAAAGGATCTACCTCGACATCACCTATCTCCCAGGTCCCGACATTAGCCCCGCCTGCTCCTATACAGCCGCGTCAACCCGGCCAGGTTCACCCACGACGCAGCTCCAACGCAAGATTCACACCGGCCTACCTGTCTCATGCTTCCCCTCACACTCCAGCTCAACCGAGTCCACTACAATCAACGCCAGGCCAAGGGTCCATCAGAACACCTAACGTAGACCCCATACTCTTTTCTCCGCACCAGAACGTACGAGAACAAGAAGCGTTAGAGACGCTAATGTTTATGAGTAGTCCTGGAAACTCAGCTAACGTTAAACATGCATTCCCGTCTTCTATTCCTTCGTCACAATCATCGCAGCCGTTACAACCACCGCAAGGTCGGAATAGCGGACGAACAGCTCTTCCAACTTCAAGATTGGGGTCAGGGATTGAGGCTAGCAGCCAAGGACGGAAGAGCTTGCCGACGGCGCGACCGCAATCTCATCACGCACCTCAGGTTAAACGCGTGGGGTTTGAGAAATCGCCGGGAAATTATGGTGGGATGGATATTGACGACCCGCACGGATCTCCGTATAGCAGGGGTACGCCCCGTCGCCGAACGAACGGGTCGGCTCCGAGACCATCACTTTCTATCCCTGCAGGCCTGGGCGGATCATCTCGGCCAAGAACATCGCTGCGTGGTGACGACATAGAACGGATGCTCGACCGCGTAGCGGCAGATGATAGCTCGGATTCAGAAGGAGAGATCCATCTTCCCCCGAGCCGAAGAGCAAACGGTCCCCCTGTCGGAGTCTGATATAACCTTTTTGTTCCGGATACCGTTCTCGCCGTATATGGTGACAGAGTTTGACCTTTTTTGTCAGTTGTCTCGCGTATATATGTCATTTCCCAGGACCTACCGTCTTAGGACGGATTTAATTCTTGTTGTTGAAATTCGCATTCACGATCATGATGCATTAAGCTACCGGGGCTTTCATGAGATCACATTGGGACTAAAGGAGCAATCGGCTGCATTTATGGGGAGATTCATGAGCATGATGATGGGGAAGGGGGGTTCTGTTGGAATGTATATGTTCGAGCTGGTGGTGTTTTATTTAAGCGTGCCTCTCCAAAGAGGGTTGTTATCGAAACAATCGAATGCATATTTATGTCGAATCATTTGCCATTTTCATTGCCATGTAAACCGAAATCCACCTATCAATGTTTAAGAGTTATGATATACAGGGGTCCAGATATCTTCACTCTAAACAATCTTTCGAGTTGGAAAGTTTGAGTTGTGGTACCTAGTACTAGGTATTAGATAAACTGACATCAGTGAGAATCTAGGATGATGCTTGTATGACGAACGTTGGTTTGTCTAGGATGTAGCATCGAGCAAACGAAACTGAAACCATGACATTGGCATTGACAAATCCCCCCACATGCTCTTGTCACCGGCTCGCCGTTACGTACATACAATAACGTCGCCTTACCTGGTTACAAAGGAGGAATCGGCAATCGGTAGCTCCGAAGAACAGCCTCAGGGCAGTCTCAGGGCAGATGTAGATCTCGAAAGAACACCAAATCCTGCGAACCCAATGTTGATTACCTAATTTAATACTCAACGAGACCGGTGAGGCGCAGCATTTGCCTTCTAAGTCCCCAGTCGTCTCTACCTAGGTACATAGGCTACCTAAGGCAGATTCCCCGCATAAAAGGCTCCGCCACAGCTTAAGGTCATTTTTGCTTTTCAGTCATTTTTTTGCCGGGCAGCCGAATGATCTTCGCTTTTGGAAGGGTTCCAAAGGTTGCCAAGGTCTTTTTTTCCCATCTGCAAGCCACCAAATGCTGTCGCAGCGCCAGTCAACCAACTCTTGCTGCTCGTGGCTGTTTGCGGTCTTCTCGACCAATAGGTTGTAGCACACCGCCGAGGGGACCCCATCTAGCCAATCCCATTTCGTTGATTTCGCCGCATATCTCTGGTTTGCGTACGTTATAGTAATCAGCTGCGAGGCGAAATGAACTGCGCCTCCCCGCCTTCTGCACTAGCAACGCAGCTCCGTCTTCTCGCGTGTGCGAGGACCTGCGAGGAAATGCGAAGACATGCGAGACCTGCGTAAGCGCTTTGGGGCTTGTGACTGGTTGACTCTTCCCTAGGGAACACCGGGGACACCTGGGACACCTGGGACACCTACCTAGGACCTATGATGGACATTACATGTCATCTACGAAACAAGCGTCTATGGTTCGTTCGTATTTAAGCTTTAGGTAGCCTCTCTTTATTATTTTAGGAAATCTGTTCTTGTGATTTCTTTCTTCCTCTCTTCTTCTCTTCCTTCTAATCAACCTCAATCACCTATAGACTTCTCTTACACAATATTAGAGAACTTACAAAGACACCTTATATTCCCGTAGATCAACTAGCCTGTCCGTTCTCGTCCTTGGCGACGATCTTCGTGCCTCATACATTTCAATCTTGAGTCAGCACCACAATACATACCACAATGTCAGCCGCGGACTATTACGGTAACAACAGTGATGGCTACGCGCCACCCCAAAACCAGTCCTCGTCACCTTATCCCTCGCAACCTCAATACGCGCAGACGCAGTCACAATCTCCATACCCTCAACAACCAAGCTACGCCGGCGGTGCGCCCTCTCAATCACCGTACCCCTCCCAACCTTCCTACGCTCAATCCCCGCAATCGCAAAACTACCTCGCGCCTTACCCCCAACAATCCCAATACGCCCGCCCCGGGTCCGCTCACTCGGACGCCGGATACCCTCCGCCAGCCTACTCGAACGACGGGACTCCTCACGCACGCCCGCACTCAGCGGACCCGTACAGCACGGGACAGGCGCCGTACGACCGCGACCCGAACCGCGCGCCCGGCCAAGAAGGCGAGGATGGCGAGCGGGGTCTCGGCGCGACGTTAATTGGTGGCGGAGCAGGCGGTTTCCTAGGGCACAAGCTGGGTAAGGGCAAGCTAGGCACGATGCTGGGAAGTGCGGTGGGAGCCGTAGCGGCGAATATGATTGAGCATAAATTCGAGCGGAGGAACTCGAACCAGAGCCAGGGGAGCCATGGGCATGGACAAGGGCATCATTCGCATCACGGATCGCACCATGGGTCGCCGGCTCCCGGGGGTTATTACGGTGGGTTTCAGGGGGGCCCACCGCCGGGGGGACACGGACACCACGGGCATCATGGACATCATCACGGGCACCATCACCATAGCCCTGGATGGTAAAGTAAAGTGGCCGGACCTGGGTACGGGTTATAGAAGAGGAAAGCTACGAGGTTGGAGAGATACCTGTTATACGAATTTCCTTGTCTTATGGAGATATACCTAGAATTCCTGCAATGGCGCACCGATTGGATCCGGTATTGGTTTTCTGGGATTTCCCAGCTTCTGCACGGTTTAAAGAAAGGAGGGAACGATGGAATGACGATGCTATGATGGGCCCTAGATGGGCTTGGTATCGATAGTTTGGTCTGGCCTGGTTTGGCCTTGCTTGTTATATATTTATGGGGAAGACGAAGTTTGGATTAAGGGGTGTTTTATGATAGATGGATATAATGACATTCTTATTGCCACGTTTCTTCCTTTTCTATTGAATGTTCTGTGATATCGACCAGGGAATAAGTGATAAATTGTATTACTAGGTTTTTTTTTTTTTTTTTTTTTTGGGCGGGGAGGGGGTCTTCGAATGCCCGGTGTTTGCTATACGTGGGTTTATCCGCGAAGAGTATCATCTTTTAAGAGGGCAAAAAGGGGTAAAGGGAAACGAATAAATTTAAATGATCTTGAGTTCGAATTCTAGCTAGTAACGGCTTTTTTCACAGTCGGTTGACGGTTGCGATGATTTCTTTGAATAACCTTGTGCCTATCTACATTCATATTTACTAGGTACTACCTAGTACCTAGTATTGTATGCAGTAAAATTGGTTGTCAAGATACAGGACTCAACCCCTGTAGGTATTCAGCCCGCTGAAATAATCCCCAGGACCACATTCCGAAAGTATTACTACCGAAGCACCAGCTGGAACCATTTTCAGTAGGTACCTCCTACACAGCCCTACAGGTAACACAGAACACTATAAACTCCTAAGCTAGCAGTCGATCATAGTCCTGCAGTATCTATAATTAATCTCGCACACCTCCCTAGGTACCTACCCAGTAATCCACCCGCTACTTATTTTTTTACCCTATAATTATTAGTATGCCCCCTATAATGCGGTGACTACAGCCCTGTCATACCTCTAGCTAGGTACCTACTAGGTACCTAACCGTCCATGAATATGGATGATTATAGGGACCCTTTTTAACACTCAGCCATCCGGTATTGTAGTCATCTATAGCGCTAAGTGATACACTCGCATTAGTGCCCATCAGTTCTAATAGCTCTACAAATAGGTGCCTACCTAGTACCTACCTACTCAGGGTCCATCATTAGGGCAATCAGGTGTGTTAAAGTACACATTCATACGGCTACTAGGTACTTCATATCACAATAAGAGATCTACGACATTCATAGTCACATAATTAATCAAGAGATCATGATATGAATGAATGTCAATTCAGTATCATATCACAGCGTTGCAATTTATGCTTCGCGTACGTACTGCTTAGTCTACTACGGTAGAGTGCGGTGGGTGTTCCACAGTCGTCGCGTCAGACTGTCGCAAGCAGGTGCCGAGAACTTCATGCCACGTCCTCCCGAATCCATGAAGAGCCATTCCTTAATAGCTCCCAGTAACAAAAGAAAATTGACAATCCTTCTTACCCCCGTCGAATAAATGTTTCCTTGGGTAAGACCTTTCCACCACTTCATATCGAACCCTTGTTGGCATTTTTCTAGTCGGGCTCTTACCACTCGAGCCGACGAACGGATCTCCCTAATGGGAGGAGGAGAATGATGAGGAGAGAGGGAGAGATGTGGTTTAGTTAAGGGTGCATACTTAGGTTTTGCCATCAACCTGTGTATGTCTTCTAATGAGGATCATCCTCAGCTCTTGCCATCGAGCTAGGATATCCTTTTCTAGGGTCGGGCCTCCGTAATGGGCCGACGAGAATAAATAACCACCGAGGATATAACGGTAATGGACGACCAGACTCTTGCCACTCGAGTCGATTCATCAGAGAGGGTTAAGGAGAGGTAAGGGGCCTATAAATATAAGGGGGAGAGCGGGTAAGAGAAGACACCGGACTTTTTCGTAGTCCGAAGGAAGGAGACCAATCATGAAGATCAGGGCTTGGCCACCCCCAATATACCTAGCTGCGATAAGATCTCGTCAATCCAACTTAATACCTACCTCTGCTTTCTCACGCCAGTTTCTCGTTTTTAAAAGGATGCAACACCGGCATCCCCATAAAACTCCTGTAAAATAACCGACCTGCGGCGAAGCAGACCGGCGCCGAACCGGCGAAGGTTCGACTACTGGGGTAACGAGATATACTGCCGAATGAAAAAGCAGAAAATAGGCGATGGACTCCTCGGTCTATGGGTGATCCCATAGACCGGAGACGAGATCATCATCGTAACTAGGTAATTAGAAAGTGGCGTACTTCCCCATTACTAGTTTACTTCTTCTTGGGAGGTCCTTTCCCCTTCCCCTTCCCTTTCCCTTTTCCTTTTCCATTCCCCTTTCCTTTTCCTTTCTTTTTCCTCGCCTGTCTTCGCATGTAGTGCTCGTAGGCGATCTTGCCCCGCCGTTCAGCCCAAAATTCGTTCTTTATGTTTCTCCTATTCCATGCGATAGCCCCGGGGATGAGCCGCCACCATCGTCGGGCGACTGTTCTGCGGCGATGTATCCTGTCGATGTCTTCCATGGTGGACCTGACGCGTTCCTCGTCCATATCGTCCCACTCATGCGATGAAGGCTCCTTGTGGGGATAGCCTTCGTCATCGATCCAGACGATGTCCTCGTCCTGCTTCGTCTTGGTGGTCGCGCGTTCCGCAGCCAACTCCTCGCCCCCGAGGCCAAAAAACCTCTCCTGCGATCGTTCCGTCGTATCAGGAACTGGTTCGGGGGATCCGCGGGAAAGGGGCTTCAACTCTGCCTGCCTTTCCTCTTTGCTCTTGGAGGGCATCAGCATGCCCTTTGAAAGCGCGCTCAAAGGTGGAGCGCGGTCTTCGCTTCTTTCCATTCCCATGGCTGAAGAGCTTTGCCCGGCCGCGGAGCTCTCATTACTTTGGCGCTCAAGAGCCAGGAGCACCGCTAATGGCCGGGCCCGGGGCTCGGGCTCACTCAGCTCACTCAGCTCACTCGACTCCGACTCCACCGAGTCGGGCGATTCCGGGACTGGGGGGCTCGATGAATCTCTGGTGAGCCCGTACTCGAGATCGCGCGCGAGACCCCTGAGCCTGGGTGACTGTAACGGCGTGGAGTGAATGGTAGGGTTGGCTCCTACCATATTTGAACCTGTGGGAGAAGGAGTGGGAGGCAAAGACGAGAGCTGTGAAGGGGAAGGGAATTGTGGTATACTCGCTTCCGGCAACGCTGGTGTTACGGGAGTTGAAGACAACGACGAGAGCGCTGAGGGGGAATAGAATTGTGGCATATTCGCTTCCGGTAACGCTGGCGTCACGGGAGTACTAGCAACGGGGGGCATCGGTAATATCCTCGATGTGCTGCCCCCTGAACCAATTGCATTCGCGTCTCTTCCTGGGAGGGGGTTGAATATGAGCCCGCCCTGACGCTCCCTGAGAAAAGTTTCGTACGTATTCTCATTACCCGTCGCTTGTGGAGGGAACACTGGGAGATTCATGCCTTCACCTATTGTGAAGAGGTTTGTTCCACCGTTCCACTCAAATTGTTGCACCTGGGCCCTATTGGCCTCGTCTTCCGGCGTTGAGTCTATTGGTGCCTCGTCTGTTTGGGCTTCTTCTTGGGTGGTCTGCTCATGTATGGTTCCCATTGTAGAGCCTCCCATCTCTTCATCTGCTTGATAATGTTCCTGGGGCGGAGCGAACATATCCTCATCTTCGTCGTCCTCACTCATTGCGAGACCCCCCGGCGCTTCGTCCATCTCGATATCTTCTTGTGGCGTAGCAACTACCTGCTCGGGAATGCTTTCCATTGTAGAGCTTGCCGGCACTTCGTTTACCTGGTAATGTTCTTGGGGCGGAGGTAACACATCCTCGAACACATACTCATCCTCATCGTCATCGTCCATTACGGAACTTTCTGTAGCCCCGTCCATCTCGATGTCTTCTTGAGGAGCAATTGCCTGCTCCGGAATGCTTTCCACCACAGAGCCCACCGGCGCTTCGCCCATTTGGAATCCTTCTTGGGGTGGAGCCAGTGAGTAGGTGCACGCTGCGAGAAATTCTACCTCTTCGTTCAACTGGGCTTCATCCATCTGGATTTCTTCTTGGGGCATAGCAAATTGCTGCTCGGGGACGGTTTCCATTGTGGAACTTATCGGAGCCCCGTACATCTGAAATTCTCCTTGGGGCAGAGCGAATGCTTCCTCATAGTTGGTATGCATCGCGAGATTTTCCAGCGCTTCGTCCATCTGGGTTTCCGCCTGAGGTATAACAGGAGGCTGCTCGGGGATGGTTTCCATTGTAGAGCCTACTTGCGGCTCGTACATTTGGAATTCTCCTTGGGCCGCACCAAACAATTCCTCGTAGCTGGCATGCATTGCGAGACTTTCCGGCGCTTCGTCCATCTGGGTTTCTGCTTGGGACATGGCAAGTGGCTGCTCAGGGACTCCCACTGCAGGATTTCCTAGGCCTTCTACAAATTGAGAAGCCAATTGCTGCTCATAAGAAGCGGGAGGGGGGTCGTTGGTCGCGGTAGCAGTAGAAGTATCAGGTTGGACGCCTTCCTGCGCCAGCCAGTCTACCCACGCCTGGGGATTAAAAAAATCACCAATGTTACTATCCTCCAGCATAGGAGCAGCAGGAGGCCAGGAGGTGGCCTCTTGGTTAAATGTCGATTGAGAGGTGCTTGGTTCTTGGGTCTCCTGCTCAAAGGACGTCTGCTGGAAATTAGACGGCCCAGGACCGAAGCCGTCCAATGCAGAGCCGTACGGAGTATCTCCCGGCGTGTTATCTCCGATGGGTAATAAAAAGCCACCGCGGTTATACATTTCAAAAAAGTCGACTTGTTGATCACTGCCGACTAACCCAGTGCTGCCATGTGCCTCGTTGTTACCATTGAGCCCGGTAGCGATTGCACCCTCTCTATCGGGACCGGGATCCATATCATCCGAGTCACTACTATCACTGTCATTATCATCGCCGTTGTCGCCATTGCCGCCGTTATCGCCAATGTCACTGCTGTCATCACTGGCTTGTTCGAAATCTGCGGATTCGGTATGAGCTTCAGGTTCGGAAATGGTCGACTGGGGCTCAGTCTTGGTGGGTCCAGAAAGGCCGGTTGGAATGGCAGTACCAGCAACGTCGGGCTCCACTAAATCTGGCTCAGCACCGGCTGGCTCAGTGGCGGAAGAGGAAATGGGTGTGTCCTCCGAGATAACCGCTTGAGCTTGATCATTGACAGTGATTGGTGTTTCGTTTAGAACTGCCATTAACGCCTCATCGTCCAACTCCTCAGAGGAAGTAAAGGAGAACCGAATGGGTACCGGAAGAATGAGCTCCTCTTCTTTAACCTGGTTCTTAGTAGTAAGGGCGGAGGTAGATAAGGTAGACTCTTGCTCATCTTCGGCGGGACTAAGACTCTCCTCGGTAACATACTTGAGTTCTTCCCCCATCTGCTTAGATTCCTTGGAGGGTTTGACGAACTCTTCAGGAGGCTGTTGGTATTCCTCTTCTATAGAGGCCTCCTCGATGGCCACCTCCTCAATAGGCGCCTCTTCAATGCATGTCTCCAAGGGCTTAGCAGAGTCCTTGGTGGACATCTCAGTGCTAGACTGACATAGAGGCTCCGAGACCGTGGCTGGCGCGTGAGAGGTTATCTTATCCGCTAATTTGGCGAATAGTTCTACCATAGTGCCCTTAAGGTCCTGAGTAGCCTTCTCCATAGTCCTTTCCATGGCCTCTTCCATGGTTTTTTCCACGGTTCTTTCCATCACCTTTTCCATGGTCTTCTCCATGGTGCTCTGTATTGAGCTCTCTACTACCTTATCCAGTGCCTTAACCACTGTCTTGTCCATCACTTTCTCAACTGTTCTCTCAATCCTCCTCTCGAGAGTGTTCTCCATCTTCTCGATTGACTTCTCGAGCGTCTTCTCGAGTGTCTTCTCGACTGACTTCTCGATTAGCTTGTCGATTGACTCGTCGATGGGAGCCTTGGTCTCGATAACAGGGGATTCCTCCTTGACGGGGGAGAGAGTTGTAGCACCGGCAAGCTCAGCCTTTTTGGCTGCGGCCAAGCCTCGTATGTATGCACGGGAGCCGGTGATCTTAGGAGGAGGCGTGGTAGAGTCGGAGAGATCAGGAAGCATCTCAGGTCCGAGGGGGTTCCCCGCAAGAATTGAAGACAAGGGCCGTAATACTTGCTTCGGGCGGGGGGCTGCCTTTGGCGGACCAGCTTGCAGCGGGGATGGCTGGGGGCTGTCCGTTTGTACCGCAGCGTCAACCATGTTGGAGCAGGTGTTGGTGCTGGCGTCGACAGGACCGCTTTTGGTCGTATCTGCGTGAGTCGAGGCTTCCACCATCTTCGGCTTCTGTTGGCCCTGTGGCGAAGTAGATGGCGAGCCATCGACGATAGCCGCACTGCGACGTCTCTTCGTTGAAAACTTGCGAAGAGAGTAAATAGTAGGCACAAGGCCGCTACATTAATGCAGATTAGTAATTATATCTTTCATTAAGATTATCAAGACCATTGGGGATCCTTTGCTAAATAGTGATGGGGTGGGGAATCTTAACAGAGGGTAATTTAATATAGAGAACACAATGAAGAAGAGCTGGATATCGAGAGGGTTGACAGATAAAGGGTTATAAGATGAAAGGGGGGATGGATTAATAAGGAGACATAGGTTGAATAGGCTACTCGTCAACATCGAATAGTCGTCGCGAGGGAGGAAAGGTAGTAGTGTCGCTGTTGTTGTCGTTGATAATGATGGTGATGATGATGATGGTTAGGAACGATGATAGTTCATGATGTTTATAGCTGATAACATTGTTCGGGGGTGAAGGGATATGAGATGAATAGGAACACTTTGAATAGAACTTGATGCTTACCGTAAAGCTCGGCCAAATGCGAGGAGGTCGGAATCCGAGATGACATTAATGCCCAGGGTGGTAAAGAGGCTGAGAACAAATCCCAACGAATCATGGTCGTAGGCGGCGTGGAGGATTTTAACAGCGCCGACAACACTGGCAGCGGGTTGATTCATTCCACAGAAATAACGACAAGCGCCGATTAAGGCGATGCCGTAGATCTGATAGGCGATACCCTTGCCGAAGAGCGCGCGAATATAGTAAGAGAGGCATGCGTTGGCCCCCAACGAAATGATATTCGCGATGGGATCATGGCCATCAGAACCGAACCCGAGAACCATGGCCATACACATGCCTATTAAAGCACCACAAGGGAGGGGACAAGGGATGACGCCGACAGCGTCGACGGCGAGGAAGAAAGGGATGAGGATAGTAAAGGCGTACATCTTGTTTGGCGGACAAGATGAAAGCGGGATGTGGGATATAAGAAAGAAGTGATGATAATGCGCTTACACCGCGCCACGAAAAATACGAAAACCTGAAAATATCAATTAGTCTGGGTGACCCAGACTAGAGGAGGGAAGATATTCGTTGGAGGTTTACAACTAATTGACGCGCGCGTATTGAGGAGTGCGACGTCTAGTAGTTGCGGAAGATGTGTGGTGATGTAGGAAGGAGAAATAAAATTCGTGGAGAACAGAAGAGAATGTTTAGGTGTGTGGGTGTGAGTGTGTGGTAAGTAGTAAGTGGTAAGTGTGCGAATAAATTTAGACGCAAGGTGTGTGGTGCATCAAGTGCTTGAATGTAGAACTGATAGCTCGAATTGATTAAAAAGTCAAAAGCTTTCAGTTGGGGGGGAACGATCAAGATTGAGCACACAGAAAAATAAAAGGAAAGGAAAGATTGAATTGTGAGTAAGGACCCAAGTATATATAGAAAAATAGTTGGGGTGACCAATGCCAATGTCCTGGGCGACGAGATCAGTCAAGATGCGCATGGGCCAACACAAACTCAGTATTTTTCTTCGGATGGAAAGTCTAATCAAGTACCTCCTTCCTTATATATGTGCTATCTACCTATTCCGACTGTATTAATAATAATAATAAATATTAAATTTTAATGGCACTGTATAAATACTTCTACTTCCAGCGTGCGTACTAGGTACCTAGTACGTATCGATTAAAGTGAGGGCATACCGAGTATTCTGTGGTAACCACGTACCTACAGTTCTATTACTGATTCCTACGAAACTAATGTATCATAGGTACCTACCTACATATGTAGTAAGTCAAGATCAATGACCAACAAACACACACCATCACCCTTTTATATAAGGAAACCCAACTGGACATGTACACATGTAACACGATAATCTGGATACTCAATGACTGGGAGTTCTATTCGGATGATGAGTCATGCCTTTTTCAAAGTCGAAGCACATCACCTAGTAGAAACAATAAATGACTGTACAATACCTAGTAACCAATATACCACCCATACAAGGTCGTCTTGTTTGTAGGAGGTATATTCCTTTCTTTTCGAGTAATAAAAACAGATCCATTTTGCATTGACATATCGAAGCAATTTCCGAGCACGTCAGTCCTTTTGCTATCATGTACCACGATTGGGAATTATTCGCAGCCAAACTTATATAGAATTCATTTCAGCCGTCATTGTTGAACGAAAATAAATAACATAATTACCTAGTGAATGAAATTTAATAACTTGTCGCCAAAAACGTTTAACATACTAGATACTAGGTACATTTTCTTATCTATCAAGCAATATTATTATTAATTATTCTAATGTAAAATGCGAGCCGTATCGTAATGTCTTCCCTTAAGAACGAGAATAACGATTCCTTAAGCAAACGAACTAATCGTTAATTACGAATCTGATGGGCACGAATATTTATGGTTTATTCATATATTTTCGGGCCATGGACGTCGTCTTCAAATCCACATCGTAGAAAAACCTACCTGTCAAGCTGCAATATAATGACATACATATGCACGACATTGTATGTGACGGGAGACATGAGGTCGAAAAGGGGGCCTTGGCATTCATATGATTGGCTGACATATCGATCCACATCCCGATTTTAGCATCCGATAAATCTGGGGTACATTTCGATGCATGTACAGTGTAGATCTACTAGATCGGTAATCCGGTAAAGGTACGTAACTGAAGTATCTAACGCTATACCTAACTGGGTAGTCTAGATAATTTTCATTTTCCATAAACGCACTGTGATCTTTTGTATTAATTCAATCGTGCAGGTGCTTATATAGGTAAAGTCGATTAAGATACGTATCAGCTTCTTGATCATGGCTTGATTTTATTTCATGAACAAGATGGTTAAAGCTCGGATGCGCACTGCTCAATACAGTACTGGGTGAGAGTAGCACGGTACAGAGTTGGAGGCCCTCAGTTAAGTAACTAGGTACCGTAGCGGGAAATAGTGGGAGCTCGTAATACCTTGAGTTTACGAAGGGTTATTGTGTCGCTCATGGTCCTCGCCCAAATTCCTTATTAAAAATTTCCTATCGCAGTAATTCCGACATTTCCGGCGCTAATCAGTTGCAAACTCCGTTAAACCCCGTTAGCTTTTAATTCCATAACATTTAATTAATAATATTTAATTTAAAAATAAATTTTTTTATTAATTAAATTAATTAATAAAATTAATTTATACGTAAAAAAAAATTTTTTAATAAAATTAAAAAATTAATTTTTATTAAAAAAAATTTTTAAACGCACGGGTTATTTTAATAATTATATAAATTAATTATTTAATTAAACTTTTAAAATTTAAACTTAAACTTAAATTTAAATTAAAATAAGTTTTAAATTTATTTAACGATTTAAATTAAATCTTAAATTTATTTAATAATTTAAATTAAATTTTAAACTTATTTAACGATTTAAATTAAATTTTAAACTTATTTAACGATTTAAATTAAGTTTTAAACTTATTTAACGATTTAAATTAAATTTTAAATTTATTTAATAATTTAAATTAAATTTTAAATTTATTTAATAATTTAAATTAAATTTTA